>JAVCKZ010079726.1:0-12827 GCA_034780755.1 Lepetodrilus elevatus
ATACAACCCAAGCTGCCAGTTAAGGCGCTAGAAGGTTTTACATTCACAATTCCATCTCTTCCTACCGGGTACCCATTACGCACATTACCCGGACATTACGCACACTACCAGTACAGGAAAGTCTAATTGATCACACACACACACTACACTCAACACTTGTCGACTTGCTCACGACTTTGCCCGCATAAATGAAGTATAGCCATTTACATTGAGTTCTACACAAAATCTGCACACCTATTTTCCGAAAGCGTATGCATATACATGAAGCATAGGTAATAAAAGAAGTATGTTTCCTGTTGGCATCCTAAAGAGATACGGTGGATGAAGAGTCGTAGTTTAGCTTGTATTCTCAGCCACGCGATGCCGATCTTCTGTTGTATACTGCCTTTGATGTGGCTGTGTACACACAAACTAAGATTACACATATGTTAATATGTTGACTTTCTATTCACAACTTGCACTGTAGTTGACCTTTATCATTGCCCCCATTATTCAGCAAGACCAATAGAGGCTGAATACATACCTTGGTAATGGTTTATGACCAATGTAAAGAATATCTATTTCTGTGCTCGGAAAAAACATAAATATCGTAGCTCGAGTAATTTAACGTTCTCCCATAGAAACATGACAAGAGATAAGAGCGTTTGTGTACAGAAAACAATCGGGAGAACAGGTTTCCGTGTTTTCAAAACAATAACTGTTAAAGCTTTTAAATACCAGGGTTATATCTGAACCAACAATCAGGACGACGGTGCAGGGATAGCACAGCAGTATGTCGGACTACAAGTATTAAGGTTCGAGTTCAGATCTCATCAGGGGGTCCCAGTATCTTCTCCACAATGTGCATTAACTCTCCCGGAAGACATACAATATTTCAATACGATACCCATCTCCGATCCAGAGATCTGTAGCTCCAAAGTTAATACGTTGGGCCTATTTTTGATAAAGACAGGAGATACGTAGGTCCATATTAATCATACATGGAACCGGTAGCCAATGTGGAGACAATCCGGGAGGTTACCTAGCCTCTGAGTAGTCAAGATAGTAGGCATGCGAGTCCATCTTCCACTTTCTATAGCCTGACTATATCAGGAAATTTGGAATATGGATGTATTCATCCTGACAATTGCATTGGAGATGAATCAAATGTGCTTCCAAGTTCTATTTCAAGATCTGACTTTAATATGTGATAGAATCTAGCTAGAACTCTGCATATATCTGTTATCCATGTTAAGATGGTTTTCTACAATATACAGACCATTATAAGGCTCTGGCTGGGGTCTGTGGAGACCTATGGTATGCCAGAGAGTATTACAAGGCTCTGGCTGGGGTCTGTGAAGACCTATGGTATTCCAGAGAGCATTATAAGGCTCTGGCTGGGGTCTGTGAAGACCTATGGTATGCCAGATAGCATTACACGGCTCTGGCTGGGGTCTGTGAAGACCTACGGTATACCAGAGAGCATTACAATGCTCTGGCTGGTGTCCGTGAAGACTTTTGGTATGCCAGAGCATTACAAGGCTCTGGCTGGTGTCTGTGAAGACCTATGGTATGTCAGAGAGCATTACAAGGCTCTGGCTGGTGTCTGTGAAGACCTATGGTATGTCAGAGAGTGGGACGAGGAGGTGCAGGAACCCAGGCAATGGTGTAGAGACTCTCACAACCTCCTGGCCTAATTGAGGACTGACAGAAGGATTGGGCAGTAATTACTTTACCCGTTCAGCATTTAGTGTATGTGATAGGTGGTGTTATAACATATCTACACGGAGGCTTACTGACACATACACTAGTCAAGAGGTGAGATTGGCAGAGTAATGGGATAAGCCTGCCTTTTCGAGTTCTCAATTAACATTCGCCCGGGCCATTTCTCCCAATGCTATAGGTATCCTAAGGGCGAGTAGGAGTTCATGTCTTTTGTAAACATATGTTATTTGTATCATTATTCGGGCGAGTGCATTTTAAAGTTAGTTATTATCCCTGCTTGTTATCCAGACTGCTAGCCAAGGCTGATAAAGAACAAGACTAGTATAATATTCAGAAGAATAAAAACTAAATGTAGAAATCTATTATTTAAAAATCAGATTAAAATATTTTATTCAGTAATTCAATTATGCTAGTTATGACTGAGGTATGATCATGCATAATATGAGAGGGAAACTGACCGTAATTGTTATACTGGAAAAAGTATCAGTTGAAAGCTTGATTGTAAAAAATGCTTTACAAATCTAAAAAAAAAGAAATATTGGATTACACTTCAAATGGTATAATATTTCAATAAGACACCAATTCATTGGAAATTTATGGGCAAACGCAATAACTGAAATGTGTCAAAATGCGTTCTAATTATTGTATTGAGAATCAATACCACTCAGAAGACACTAATAATACTGTATTATGTGATGTGACACTAACTGCCCCGGATGAGTGGTGTCCAACGGCTAAAGAAGTCTATCTGCAGCCGAGATTAACATTCTAATCTCCGCATATTGCTACAGGCAACTGGACTTTTCAATAAGCCTGGCAAATTACAATACAGCGGCACTCTTCAACATGTTAAAGACAATATCATTGATGCAAGCGATCCCGTAGGGGCCTCAAACTTTCCCTGCGAGTCTCGCTGTGCTATCTCCTTACGAGGACCTGTTCCCCGGCTAATAGAGCAGTAGCTCGAGGTACTTCCTATACACGGAGCAAATTAAACACTGTGACCACCTAACTAAGACAGATTGGGGCCACAATTTAAATGCATGGAGAGTTGTGTCTATCTTGCGGCTTCTTTCTACCGATTCTGTTATCAGGGTGATGTTAATCACGACTCTAGATGCAATACCAATGCTATTAACTTTCTACGTTTAACAAATAATCCTATTCCTAGCAGAACTTCAGGTTTAATGTGAAACCGAAATGACATTAACCTTCTTCGTCCTAGAGGTAACTGGAGCTGCCCGGGACATCAATGATTGTGTTTGATCCTGCAGGGAAACAGCTACAGTTTCGGAATGATCCGTGAGAGTTAATAAAACACAATGGACCACATGATTCAAACTACAAACACGTCGACGTAAACCATGTAATATACTGAAAAGGAATCTCTTTGCCCATACAGTTAGACTGCACCTTCAGAATAGTGAATCTGATTGTTGAGGATGTTATTGGATTTATGGAAGAAGGAGTTGATAGCTAACACTTTGTTTGTCTCTGGATCCAGTTTTACAGATAAAAAGGACAACCAGGGTATCCAGGAACGAACTTTCTGATTTATCCCCGCACTTGACCGCGAGTCGACATGGCCTGATCTGCTCCTCTCGATTATGGCCGCTTCATGGGATGAAGGGCCAGTCTCGGCATCAAAGTGATGTCACCTCGGGATTAACCTACGTGGGACAATCAGCCCGGCCCTGATAGGGGTTCACCCCAATGGCCACAGTGAGGGGACATTGGCTGTCAGATTATGCAAATGTCGTAATTCATGGGCTTTCCATCTTCTGGGATCTTCCCAGCTTCAGAATAATCATATGCAGATTTACTGCCGTGAATAATAATTAGTACTAGGTCATTGAGTTTATAGATATTTCCCCTGAAGTCTGATGAATTCCAAATAAGGAAGTCGATGAAAGTCGACTTGCATTTAAATTATTGCTCATTGCTATACGATGATTGTGCTAGTAAGGTTTCACTCACATTCTGAGTGTATTTACGGGTCAGTATATCAATTTAAATTGACTGCTAACTAAGCTTAGCACCAGTCATGCTTCTTGAGACCCAGTGAACACAGAAAGTGTCGAATAATAATCTATTTCCAGTTGATAGGCTCATACCATGAGCTTAATTTCATGTGATAAAAGACTATATATTGATATATAAAATGTACCACAATCACTTTCAAATTTAAATAAAGTAGTCCTTATTATTTGGTATTAATTAATATCTAGGACGTACTAGTAATCTGTCGTTCTTTGGACTATTTATTGTCCGAATTGGCAATTCACTAGGCATTTTTTTCTCAGTATAACATAACTAACTAACTATTTACACACCATGTCTGATAAGTTCTGTAATCTTACAATAAAATATTACAAGTGATAAAATCGTCTGATTGCACGACACTGTAGTCATTACATATTAAACAATTGAGTCTTACCGCCTTAAGTATCAACCCAATATTTGAAGAGAAAAATTCTGGGATTTAATCTTCTTAAAGTTTAATCATTTGCGTCTCGTCATGAAAATAAAATTCCAAGGAATGCTGATCTTACATCAAACAGCCCAACATAGTAATCTAAAGCTCAAATAGTATCACAACTATTTCAGCAAATAAGTGTAATTACTAACTCAAAGGCCTGGAATGGGTAACACATTCACCAGCGGAATGGGTAACACATTCACCAGCGGAATGGGTAACACATTCACCAGCGGAATGGGACTAAAATTAAAGTAGCAATGCTGCCAGTTCTCTCTCTGGCTAGACCGGGCAGAGTCGGCATTTGTACGAGGTCTTACACCCACCCGTATCTCTCCGACCAACTGGCATCACAGACAAATTAATATCCTCCACTCTGTTCAATATTTTCTCTACAGCCAGAAAGTGCTCAAGGGATTAAAGGTCCTTCGCCAATTAATCTTGGAGAAGTCTCCCGTTATTGGTCCATTGGTAGAGTTCATTGTAGCAAGTTTTATCATGGATTCATCTGGCTTTTAAACTACATCCTTCCATTTTCGAAGAAATTGATTGCAAGATTATGAAGCGAGAATGCTCAGGATGTTTGATTTAATGCTTTTATAAGAACACTTTCATAATTGGGTTGGCATAAGCTGATTGGCTCCAAAGTATTGATGGGCGTTTGAATGCACACAAACATTCGTCTTTAGAGGATTGACATCATAGGAAATACATTTTACATCAATTTCCTGGAAATCTCATTGGGGCCAAGAAAATTACAGTAATTGTTTCAGAGGATAACAACTTTTAAATTTAAATGTTGCCCTTGTCTGCTAAATCATTGTTTTACATTGACATCTGTATTGATAGAAGAAATTAATTGAACAAGTTTGGACCCCTGCAATGGAAGATGGTCGAGATTTGAAAGAACTTACCAATTGCTGCTTTCCCCCATACTTCAACAATGAACTCTTCCGTAGCGTTGTCCTTACTGTCTAACGGGCTACGACCAAGGGAATGTTCCATCTCCCACAGGATTTTAGGGGCTTCATGGTGCTGTAGCAAGTCATTTTCATTTTCAAATTCTTCACCCCAGGGATTCCAGTTTTCATCATCAGAAATCCCTAAAAGAAAAAGAAAACATTTATAATAAATTGTTATCAGGAATAGAAATATTTCAATAGATTTGAATCCCTTGTATGATCCCTACATAATCGTACCTATTGTTGTACCTATTGTTGTACCTATTGTGAGGTAATTAACCCTCTCCCTGCTGAAAGCGACTTAAGTTGCCCGATCACATGCAGACATGAAACACTTTGATTTTATTCAGCAGGGAGAAGGTTAATAATGGTGTAACATACACGGTTAATGAGATACATGGGATGACAGGCAGTAAATACCATTGTCAAATTGATTCTAAATAAAAATAACGATGTTCCATGACATAAAATACAGGAGAAGGAAGGCAATAAGTCAATGTTGTTGTTTTTGAACAAATACATTTCCTGTTGTTTTTGAACAAATACATTTCCTGTAACATGTGGAAAACAAAAATAGAAAATGGATTTTAATTGTCACCATTGATATCACCATTGATATCACTGAAAGTAAGGTTAATCTAAAACAAGACTTTACAAACCGGAAACCAATCAATTGAATCGCAATCACATTTCTTATTAGGCAATTCCAGTGATGGATCTAGTAGAAACTAAAACTTTAAAACTTTTCAGAATGGAAACATATTTCAAGATTTCTTCACCAGTGAACTAGATCCAGCTTTTGAGACGATTTAATCCTGCTGTAAACAGGGATTGTAATCTGATTGGCGTACAAACACTAGTAAGAATGACAACGGGCAAATTGTAAGACTTGACCGACGTAGAAGTATAGGAACTAATGGTGCCACCCAAGAGGAGAATCAATGCTTTTACCGCAATTGCTTGACAGTAATAGAAGTTAATTTGCATTATTCACGTGAACGAGTGAGACTGAAATATGTATTGATCTCTTCAACATCTCTAATCAATTAAGTTAGATTTCCATTCCAATAATCAGTAAACACTGCCTTTTTTTCCGCGCGACCGCTCCCGACCCCTCAAGTTATGGACAGACATCGAGAGTCCTTAACTGTCCATGTATGTCCTTTATGATCGATGTCCCTTCTTGCCTCTGTCCACATCTAGCCAATCGGAGATGTTGCTAAAATTGGAACCCTTTTTTTTTTTGAGTGATGAAAGAGCCAATTTGTCTGTAAAATGCTCTTCCACTAAATGACGTGAAGTACTAAAATTATAATGGCTCAACATCTCTTAACAGACGGGACCATGCTTCAACATCTAAGTCAACACTGGGGAAAATACGAACGAAGACCTTCAGACACATCTATACTATTAATAGGCGATATTTAACACGTTCAAGTGATATTTCGTTTTTTTACACTGAACTTGTATTTGGTCAGTGCGGCCATGTTTCACAACATGATGGCCCGGGATCAATGTTCAGAGGTAATTTAGCCGAGATCCGTGTCAGCTTGGAAGCCATGGCAGGGATTTCCAGATAGTTCATGGTGGACAGACATCCAATGATAATAGACCACAGCTAGTGCTTACATAGCTCACATTCCTTGGTAATAACATTAGTTAACTCTGGCTAGTCCTGGCTAATATGGACTCGCTTTAAGCAAATGTATTTCAGTTTGATCTTACTGAATAATCAGGAAGTTCAAATTTCTCTAATTTCTTGCAATATTTCCATATACATTTCAATGAAAATGGCAGGGTTTCTCCGAACGCGCAATCCAAAAATTGCAAGTTTGGATGCACTTTATTAATAAAAATTGTTGATAAGTATATCAACATGCGTCCCCAGGACTCTCAAAAATTGAAACCTAAGTGGAACCCTGAAATAGTATCAAATACTAATCTTGAAATACCGTAATTACTAAAACATATCCGATAATGTTTTGACATAATCTCAATGGACATGACTTGTAGTCATAGAAAACATCAATCAACTCGGTAAGGACGGTACTTGCAAATTACCACTGGAAATCAATGTGAGACTTTGCTTCTTTGATCTAAGGAATCCCTGTATTTCTACCCTACTTATGCCATAGATAGGTACTTGTTCCGCTGTTTTCTGTCAATATGTGGACTGCTCTGTTTATTTGAACTGGCCAGACTGATTATTCACTGCCTGTTTGTCTGCAACACTGGTGGCCAGAGACCTTCATACAGACCATACGGACCACAGATCGCTGCCTGTGGACATAGCATTTCCTGGAGATGAAAGCGCAATGATTCCTTTATGAAATTGCTATGGTCAATGTTCATGGGCCATATCTCAAAACGGCACTTACTATCTGAACAATGGGCCAGCCTTCAACTTGGTCACCTCAGGCCAGGAATTTGTGACTTACTTTGGGAATTAGATTACATTAATACAAACAAAACCAGGCAAAGTAAACATATTTCTAAAAATTACATTTCTTAGTTATGTAAATAGTATCAACTGTAGATATGCAAAATCATAATTCTCAACAGACATATCATGTTCATCCTCGATATTCCCTTCGATGCACCACAGATTCGGATACAACACGGGGTCCAACGTGGACCCCATTAAAAAAAAAATATATATATATTTAAAAGAATTCTCCAATTATATTTGTTGATATAACGTGGGTATTATAACGCAGGTGGCATGTCATGGACCCCAACCAGCGTTATATCGAGGGAGCACTGTATATATAATCTCATACTTCAGCACAAAGAAGTCAAAGACTATATATATATATATAACATGGATAATGACAACATATATTTTGATGCTAGAGATTGTTGGGTATCGGATAACAACTGAGATTTTGCAAATGTGTTGGAAGTTAAAGGGTATTTCTTAAACTTAAATATTAGGAGTGCCACGATTCGCCTATCTCACGATACGATACGTATCACGATACCAGGCTTGCGATACGATACGTATCGTGATTAATTTTTTAAGAACTTTGGGAATATTTTCAGTAATCATGTTATATGAAGGTCATTATTTCTTAAAATATCCAGTACAAATAAGTCAGTCATGAAGAGGACATTTGCAAACAATGTTTTGTTAACAAACATTTAAAATCCTTGTGAAAAATACTGAAATCTAACTTTAAACTCAATAAGAGCGGAAATAACCTGTTAAAATCAGAACTGTTATTAAAACAAATCGATACAGAGAGAGAGAGAGAGAGAGAGAGAGAGAGAGAGAGAGAGAGAGAGAAAGAGAAAGAAAGAGAGAAAGAAAGAAAGAAGTGGAACCGTCTATGTATTGAAAAACAGCATAGTACTGCCAATTTGATTTATACAGGTCAACATATATTTGGACAATAGATACCATGGTATTCGTATACAGATCTATATATCCAATCAAGCGTATGACCTAGGACATGCACCAAACACAAAAACTCCAAATCCCAAATGTACAAGCTGTGAATCTATCACAGAATCTCTGTATTAACACGACCAGGAGTAGCTTATTCGAGTTGTTTCTGCCACTGTAATCGGAATATGTTGGATTTTATTATTTTTGATCACGAAGGACCTTGCTATTGCTTGAACGGCTTGTTCTTAAAGGGGTGTTAACGATATCACGCACAGATTGATTATCAAGGGCAGTTTGAAGTGTTGTATTCACGCAATTCTTGTAACCTTAGAATTAAAACTGTGATAGGTTACAGGCCGTAATTGTGTTGTATTGCATTTCTTCTAAAATGACCCATGAAAAAAATAATCGCAGGTACGATTTTACTGTATTTGTGTGATGAATTTACGTCTTGTTCCATATCACGTTTGTCAGATCTATATTAAAACGCCATATTTCAGCGGTCACGCCATGCAGGAACGATATTGAGATAGAACAAGATTTATTTTTTATAATTATATAAATCGCTACTGCATAAGCGTAACATTGATCGTAAGTCAAATGTTTAGAACCAGATATACATGTAATACAAGTCTGGTTGCTTGAACCACTTTAATGGCTACAGTACTATTAGCTAACCATATCCTTTAGTATTGTAGCGATAACAGTGTTTTATGCAATGTACTTATACTTGTAGCGGGTTTGTAATATTGACTTACAATCAATATTGTGGCTACAACTGTTCTGTGCAACGATTTCGTTCTGCCTTTCGGAAATCGTTGGGGATCACTCGCAATCGGATCAACCGAGCGACATCCACAGATATACAATCGGATCAACCGAGCGACATCCACAGATATACAATCGGATCAACCGAGCGACATCCACAGATATACGTATATTTCCGATCCGGAATGTCGCGAAGTTGCTACGAATGACAGATACTAGTATACTTATATTTCCGATCCGGAATGTCGCGAAGTTGCTACGAATGGATCACTCGGCGAAGGAATTTATTTCCCGGCGAACGAGGTTTTGCATTATTTTTGGACAGTCCAATCAGCACTCACCAAATAAAAGTTGGATGTCATTCATTCACACATTTTGATATCTATTGAGTACTGGTGACTAAGTACATCAGTAAATAACAACTTGTAGGTGGATACATCAAGCGTAATTATATAGTCTAAGATCGAAATTCATTTGTCCATTATACAGGTCTATCAACTGTAATATTATGCCTTTAATGTTCATGTGTTGTACGGATTCTAAAAATAAATATATAATTTAAACCTGAGCTGGTTAATTTTCGTCGGGAATAAAACATAATGAGTACAAGCAAATTATAGTATTACCGGTATTGAGATATATTTTTCGTTTGAAATCATGCATGCACGTAACGAACTCTGGTACAGTTTTCAATAAACTCAAAGTTCCAAAAATGGCATAATCAATAAATGTCATATTTCTAATTAACTGAAGAGTTGATTGGAGGAAATATGCACCAAACGTGATGTTTTTGCATAATGCATCAAAGCGTGCAGTGTATCGATCTAACAAAATAACACAAATAATACAAACATACTCGGTATAGTAATCAATCCAGCGTATTTCTGTCTATATACTAACTTTACAAACCCAGCGTCGCGTCCCCATTGTAGAAATCGTACTGAGTTAAACCATAGCCTAGGCATACGTGCCCGAATAATGACACATGAAACACAAAACAAACTACGTATACGCATTACGGCTCCCGTTGTTCTTTGGAGCCGATTCCGAGTCATTAATTAATATAACAATCGTTTGGTTCGTAATATACAGTGTCTGTCTGGTGCGTGCATTGACGGCTCAGTAATCACGACCAGTAGACTGATTGGCAGAACGTAATATTATTTATAACTGAACATATTACATGTCCTAGTTAATGAGACGACTGTACTGGCATGGCCGCGGCTGTCAAGAATTATGTGTGTGTGTGTGTGTGTGTGTGTATGTGTGTGTGTATGTATATGTGTGTGTGTGTATGTGTGTGTGTATGTGTGTGTGTGTATATGTGTGTGTGTATGTATGTGTGTGTGTGTATGTGTGTGTGTGTGTGTATGTATGTGTATGTGTGTGTATGTGTGTGTGTATGTGTGTGTGTATGTGTGTGTGTGTGTATATGTGTTTATATGTGTGTGTATGTATGTGTGTGTGTGTAGGTATGTATGTGTATGTGTGTGTGTGTGTATGTATGTGTGTGTGTGTGTGTATATGTGCGTGTGTGTGTATGTGTGTGTATTTGTACGTGGGTGTGTATGTGTGTGTGTGTGCGTGCGTATATGTGTATATGTGTGTATATGTGTAGACCTATGTTTGTGTGTAAGATATGTACGTGTGTGTGTGTGTGTATATATGTGTATGTTTATATGGGTACAGTATGGTATACGTAGGTATATGTGTAATGTGTGTACATATGTGAAGGCCTATGTTTGTGTGTAAGCTATGTACGTTTGTGTGCACATGTGTGTGTTTGTATTTGTGTGTGTGTATGTGTGTGTGTGTGTATGCATAACCTACTATTGTGGTGTGTGTGCGTGCGTGCGCGTGCGTGTGTGTGCAATCATCTATGCATTACACTTAAACTTAGCATAACGCAATCACCATAGAAATCAATAAGCGTAATTCTGTGCCCGATTATTAACCTACGACACCGACCTCCATTTTAGTAACGTATTTATCTAATAATAGCATAATTATTGTTTTGATAGTATAGCTGCACACGCTAGCTTTCTATCTGTGATCCGATCCTCCGGCTAAACCCCTACTGATTTCGTGACGCGTATTCGGTATTTCCAATGCTAGGTCCGTTAACGGATATACGAGCTCTTTAGTGGTGTTATGTACCACAGACAAAGTTTGCATGGCACTTGTAATATGACAGGAAGATTCGTGTTATGATATGCAGTATAGTGAGGCATGATCTTTCCCGAGACTGCGACACAGTTTTGAGTAGGAGTTCATGCTCAACGCAAAGTTTTTTTCACATAATATCCCCATATAAAACTTGAGGTGAACATGAAAAGGTTTCGTAAACTATCATTGCGGACAATTCTTACCAGTTACAACGTAATCCTTTCATGAGCTATACGAAATATAAATTGAACACCAAATGTTCGAAACTTGTCACTGTAAGAGGAGAGTAAATAATTTATTTTTCATATTTTTGTAATTTCTGTTTTACCGCAATATAAACAATAAAAAAATAAAAAAAGATTATGAAGTATTAGTATACGGTATATTGAATACCAGTTGGACATCCAGAAAATGTAACTTGTGTGTGAAATAATAATGAAATAATAATGTCAACAAACCGTGATTGTATGCCTTATCGGAAGTACGTACCATCCCGGTTCCCAACCTGATACCCTGGTACCATCGGATGGTAGAGAGGGCACAGAGTATAGGGCCTACCAGGCTGCCCCGCTCCCATGCAGGGGTTAGGCTACATTCCGCTTCTTTACTCATTATGTTATTATAATGTTATTAATGTTATTATATAAGTCCCTTAGACCCATGAGACCTAGAAGCTAGGGTCAGAGCTTCTCGGCCTACGTATAGAGTACAGAAGTGAAACGTAACCTCTGTGAACCGGGATGGAAGTACGTATATATATATGTACTACTTACCTAACATCACTGTGATGTCATACATGCGTTCACGTCACAACTCATTTTCTTAAAACTAGTTCCAGTATATTTTTTAACGACCGACGTGTACTTACCCATGTTTAGACGAGTCCCGATCTAATTTGCACGTCTCGTCCAACGGATGTGACTTATACATAGCCTATCAGTTGGCTTTATCATGCTGAAATCTTGCATCTTATTGCATGATAGGCCTGAATATCGTGAAAGTAAGCCATGTATACAATTTCCTTTTCCAGGTTCATTCTGGTCTTATTCGCTGTCGGGGTCAGCGTGTTGGTCATGTTTTACTGCAAAGTCCGCGCCAAAAATAGAGTCACATCATTAACAGGTAAGTAAAGACTGTTATCCAAAATATGCGATGATTCTAGCGATTTGATTGGTTGAGAGGTCTCGGCGTATAAGAGACCCTCTAGGGTGTACACTCCAACTATAACATGTGTCTCTTCTTTTCTCGTAATGCACTGACAGGAGTGCGTTACTAACATTGACCCATGCGTTACTAACATTGACCCATGCGTTATTAACATTGACCGTGCGTTATTAACATTGACCTTGTGTTATTAACGGGG
>JAVCKZ010079737.1:0-12826 GCA_034780755.1 Lepetodrilus elevatus
GTATATTATAGTTGCATAACACATCTAAATGAAAGCAGGTCTCGAATCACTTTCATGTTACTTTCATAATAATATGTCTAACTGGTTGCAAGATCATTCGGTACTTAATTTAAAAGAATAATAAGAAAGATAATGTAGCAGCAAGTATCATGGACGTTGTAATGCAAATGGGGGGTGTCTAGTTTACAACATCCATATCTCTCTTATTACAGCATCCCGAATGCGTGTATTTGGGATTTCACACACAGAAGGTTTATATTTGTAATATAAATTATTTTTTTTAGAAAATTCCAAAAAATATTTTCCCTTAAAACGAACGTGCAATTGTAACCGTTAACGGAGAATGAGTGTACAATGTTATGTATTACAACAATTATATATTTCTTAACCTATTTCCAAAGATTTAGTTCCAAGAACATTACAAGATTGATTTCTTTATGTTTAATAGTTCATACATTGATTTGTTTCTGGCAAAGAAGTTACAATAAGTACAAGATGTGTAGCATAACACCGGTATTATGAAAATTACTTGTTTGTGCCAAAGCCTTTTCCAATGATTAGTTTTCAAAACGACTTGTACAATATTTTTATTTTTAAATTATTATTTTTATTTTTAAAAACTTGTTACAATAATTAGTTCTGTCAAACCTAATAGAAAGATTACTTGGCTGGCAAAGTCTGGCAGGAAAGGTTTGAAGTATAGACATCCAATACGAGGGGACCAATCTTCAGTTATAACATTTTTATATGCATTATATCACTTTGTTAAACTCATTGTCCTAGGCACAGAATTTTTTTCTTCCATTTGTGCATCATTTTCTCCCATTTGTGCATCATTTTCCCATTTGTACATCATTTTCTCCCATTTGTACATTATTGACATCAACATAGCTTCATGCTTTACCAGGCCCCGAGATTACGAAACTTTTCTGAGTAAGTTTTTGTACTCACGTGCTATGCTAAAAAACATGACGTTTTATGAACAAAATTCCGAGTTGAGTATGAAATCGTACTCAGAAAGGTTTCGTAATCTCAGAGCAAGAATTACTAAAACAAATGTCATTCAGTATTTACCTACTGTTTGCAATATTACTACTAGTCCCAAGTTTCTTTGACAATCACACAACCACACACATATCTTAACAGGTGGAGCAAGGCATCAAGAGGTTAACCACAATAACCAATGTAACATACAGTAATTATCTTTTAACCCTCTCCCTGCTGGATTAAACACAGGTACAGCTCTTTAGGGCATCTCTCCAGCATGGAGAGAGTTAATATGCATCTGCTGACATGTGTACAAGTTTATATTGCCACGATACGTTATCACCTACAAGTATTATGGACATTATATGGATTTGAGGGCATATAAAGTCCAACTGGCATGATTTAACACCATATTATTATGGACAAAATACCAGAGCTTCCGTTTGTGTATTATAATACATATTATTTATTTTCTTGTGTACATTATTATATGTCGATCCATTTATGAAATAAATGTTGATTTACTGCAATACTTATGTAGTCGTTTTGAGTTTGATGTTAATTTGGAGAGTGGGTGATTAATTAACTCTCCCTGCTGGATTAGACAAAAACACTGCTATTTAGGGCATCTACAGTTGCCTCCAGCATGGAGAGGGTTAATCAACGATTATTTATTGCATTTTTGCTACGGAAATATTTCATTGGAGGGTGACTATTTCATTGGAGCTTCACTTCCATGTAGACTTCTAGAAACCAACATTCGAGAAATTGTGTAATGTTGAGCAAGCTTGTGGACAAGACTAAACAGTGCGCTCCATACTGTCAAAACATTCACTGAAACGGTGCAAGCAATGGAACTCTCCTGTACCAAACATCTCTAATGTAACCTCAAATCTAAGGTGGTGTTCCATTGACAGTGTTGGACGCACATTCTTGACAGGGGGCTGCTCCTTTCTAACTGTTGTCTGTACCTTCCATCCGACGCGTGCGCAGTGTTGATCCTTGGTAACTGCACATGCATCGGAAAGAAAGTAGGACAGCTAGAAAGGAGCAGCCCCTAACTGTATCAATGGTGTAGTCTATGACCACAGTTGGAGTTATGGTTACCGGTACCTTGGACGTAAGTTGTTGCACACAGGAGAGTTCAAAGCAATCTCAACCATATTCCCAGTTGTTCCAACGCCCCCAGGCTCAGCGAGGCTCTGGAACAGCCCTATTTCACTTTGAATATCCTGGAGTTACTTCCCCTCTTGGTACCTAATTTGCCGCTTCAGAAGTAGCCTGGGGGCTGCTCCTTTCTAGCTGTTCTGTCTGTACTTTCTGTCCGACGCATTCGCAGTTACCAAGGATCAACACCACACAGTGTAACTGTGCATGCGTCGGAAAGACATTACAGCTAGAAAGGAGCAGGATTAAGTATAAAATTCTTCTCACAAGAGTTCTGTAAGCAAATTGTATGGACATTTGGTTCTTCATGAGCTGTTCATTCCACAATTCTATTAGTATTTGTACTGTAGTGGGTGCATTTATATTCTGCCAAATCCACGCTTGAAAGGTGCTCAAAGCACTATATTTTTCTGATCATTGTTGGTATTGTTTTCAAATCTTGAGGACAGCCAGTATGACCGTTTTAACCCTAATCAGGCGATCAGTATATTATTGTCCTTATCAGCTCCCTGGGGTCTAGAAACAGCGAACTTTGGCTTTTCCCTTGCATGGAACAATTGTTTCCATTGACGACGCCATGTTGAGTAACAGAAAATAATCTGGTGACGTCAAGAATCCCATTGTTTTGCCACGAGTGACGTCACATGCAAGGCCTCAATACAAGCTGGCCAGTCCTGGACTCCCATTACGAGCCTATCGATATAGGATTCCATTATGGGTTGACCAGTTTAGGATTCTGTCCATAAACGTCGAAATATTCAAATTTTACAACAGGAAAAGAAATGCAAAGAAAACAAAACACGGTGTTGGGATTTAAATTCATCTTAGAATCCTTTAATGCCCAAGCAGACGTCACATTTTCTCTCAGACTCGCACACGGTACACAGTTACTCCAACATACAATCTATACACACAGCTGGTTTCCGAGATTCCCTACGGTCCGGAGCTTGCCAGCCTAGAATTGTCTGTACACCGCTAGAGTGCCAGTTGGGGGTGGGGGTGGGGGGTGTCTCAGATAAATAACTGTCGGTGTCCCATGGCACGCGTGCGGAACATCTGTGACAGCACGGTGTCGAGTCCCATGGGGGGATACGGAAAGATGTAGGAATGGACATGGAGGGGGTAAACAATTACGAATAAATTGGTGCTTTGATGAAGAAAAAAAAAATGTTACATGATTATGTGAATAGTTAATGACACTTTCCATAAGACAATTGCAAATTATCATAAATATGGAAATAAATAATTTATTAGACCTGTATAAGCAATAGCAGTCAGGAACGAAAACAGGGTGGTGCTTAACTTTTTCTGAGCAGTATAACGACCAGATTGTTGTAGATCCCTATTTCATACCACGTTTTCATTGGTCACTAAAGTGAACTTTACCGCCTACCTCTTACAACTTCTGTTGTACAGCTTCATATCAACCAATAAATACATTCCACTATTTGATAGAAATACTTAACAATATTTTCATCATTTCTCATCAAAATACAACACAATGTTTGAAAAAAGTTGCTGTTTGTTGCTGGACTCTTTAACTGACAATGCACCTCATTCATCTAGATAAACTACTTCCTTCTATCTCTCTCTCTCACTCTCTTTCTCTCCAAAGTATAGAGTGCATATAAATAACATCAATATCATGATTGTGAATTAATATTAACTTAAGTAAACGTTTAAATTCCTTGAACATCTAACGTCAAACATCAACTGATTAATATTTAACACTACTGCCCCAGTGTTTCGTTTCAGTCCGTCTTGATATACCGCTATGTGCATAGCACAATGTAACATTCACCATGATATTTACTAGCAGTATCATCCCACACTAACTACACCTGGGGCAATAAATAGGATATCACACAATGACAAATTAACATATATACCCAAGACGATACTAACATTCTGAGGAATGCCAGATTTTCAACACCCAAATTTATTTCTACCCCAACAATGTTTTTTTCTCTCCCAATGAACCCCTAGTGAAGATCATAAGTTGCATTTGTAGTTGACTTCCTATCCTCCAAATGAAACACACGCAAAAATAAAGGATGGAGGGGGGGGGGGGGGGGATGTTATTAATAATATGTCCTCCATGAAATCATTATTATTATTTGCCTTTACTTAAAGCAATTAAATTCTTTCACTTCGGGCATAAAGTCGATTTTAAATATATCTGGAACCAATAATAAGACCATTGTGTAATATCCTACAATTAACATTTCCCTGATCTCAACACATTGTAAACAGTTGTAGCCTGTTAGGAGCCACGAACAGTTGTAATGACGAAATTTAAATGCGAACGTAGGTCGCAAGGCAACACAAAAAATTCCGATGACATCTGGCTCAAATTTCTCGAAACAAACTTGAGTTTTAAGATTTGGTCAGCTAAGATTTCTCCCATTGACTCGGTGCTGTAACTTGAGTAAATTCTCAGCTGAGTTACAGCACTGAGTCAATGGGAGAAATCTCAGCAAAGCAAAAGCTCAAACTCAAGTTGGTCAGACGTGTCATAAAACAGCTGTAAAATGTCAATAAAACATCCATTTCTCATAAATTTCCCCAGAGATCTTTCTAAATACATACAACATTGTTATGTTAAATAACTGTTCTGTCATTATTAGTAGATATGCTCTTGAATGAAAATCCAATAAATTACATAAAGATCAACATATTCTTATTAACAAAATCCGAAAATCATTAATTCCTGGTTGGATTCTGAATACGATATTCCAACATTCCAAATACAGTTCTTACCGTCAGTAATGTATCAAACTGTTCAAATTGAAAATAGATATAGCATTAATTTGAATATAGTAGTACTACTAGTAGTCTCAACATTATAGTTCAAAACTCAATTGACGAATTTGGCACATGAATAACTAAAAGACTTCTCTGTTCGGATGTCGTAAACTGAAAATGCGTACATAAAGTTTTCCTAGAATTTTCGTAATAGGAGGTTTGCCATTAATATAAGTAGTTGCAGTGATTGTTTTCACTATACCAAGTCTTAACCTATAGAGCCATATGGGCAACTATGGTAGCCCATATGAATGAACTGAATACACAATAGCACTTTGAAGATTATATAATCTAAAGACTTGCAACTTTAAACCACAGCGGTAGCTAAAAGATAAATAGTAACAGCTGTAAATCTGTCCCACGACCTTAGATTAATTAACGGGCGAGTGATTTATTGCTCTACGTCACATCAGGAATCTTCCACACGTATACACATTACCATGGGTATCGGCGAGGTTACGATGGGTACCAATATGGTTACAATGGTACCGCGGTTAACCGACAGGACACGTGTACGAGTAGAATAGAAGGAATTGCACTTGTGTATGACAATAGAATTGAGATTACCAGTGCGCGACAACATGATTTGATAATGAGATGCATCACCCTCGTCCCCATAGTAACGGCCAGCAGGGAAGAAAAATCACAACAATAAATAGCTGGTAAAAACATAGAAAACTTCAAATACCATTGTAAACGTTGTTGACATGATTAAATTAATAAACGGTGCAATTATATTCACACGTGGTAAGGGTAGGAACGTGAATAGCCCCATCCGCATCATCACAAATTATTCTATCTAGGAAAATAATACAATGTTTTGTCTCGTCCCTGCTCGGAAAACTGTCGTAATTTACACTATGTACATTCTCGGAGGAACGCCGGTGGTGTTTCGATCGACGGTCGTCCCGTTTCCCTTCCCGTCCCAATCACAGCAGATACAGGAGTTAAATAAACACAGCTACGTGACATGACCTCGAATATGTTAATATTAGGCCTATCCTTAACCATAAACATCTTGGCCGAAATGAGAGTTTTTCTAAGTCAGGAATGAGAGGGGGAAAATATCCAGCTGAAAAGTCATCTTGTAGTTTCGTTCATCTTCGGAATATTTGCAACCAAACAGACTCGATTTCTCAACTTTTTTCCTCAAAAAGGTTTCATCCCTCTCGTCTAGACTTCTCAAAATGGTTTCGCCCGTGCTATCAGTCGAACTTTGGAGGACCTCGGAACTCGAAACAGGCAGTAGTGTTCCTTTCCCATACATCCTGCACGATCAGCTTGATAATAAGTCTATATTCGAGGATGCTTTGACCTACAGGTTTGTGTTAAGGATTCACACACGTGAAAATTTAAATAAGACTAGGGTTGCTTCTAGTCCAATCTCTCCTACGGTTATTCTTCATCTCGTACAACAAATAATGTTGATGAAATCCTAGGTGTTGACGTCACAATCCCAAGTGTCGACGTCACAATCCCAAGTGTCGACATCACAATCCCAAGTGTCGACGTCACCACTGCGGTTAAAACCTCACATTTCAGCAACGTCAGTTCGTGTCAATAATGGTGTTAAAAGGAAACTCAAATTTACCCTCGGGGCATTTCTAAAAGGCATGGTTTTCTTGATAATACGTATCCAAATTACGGCAGTAAAGCGTTCCTGGGTTTTTCTGTTTCCTCTCACATCACGTACACCGCGACTGTTCTCAGTTGAGATGGAACCCCTTCTCCTTGGTTGCGGCTAGCAGGCGCTCGCGAAGTATCGTCTCCGAGGAGTATTCCGGCAGCTTCAGGTAATGCACGCACGTGTTGACCGACGGAAAGCTGCTGTCGTTTCCGTCCACTTTCCGCACGATGGTGAGGCGCGGGTGGAGGTTAGCGAGGCCCCCTGGTGGCAGAGATGAGCAGCCGGTGGTGAACTGAAGGAACGCCTTCCTCTCGTCGGCCGTCAGACCCAGCAACACGTTGACGAACCTCAGGAATCCGGGGCTGAAATACGGCATATAGTTTTAGAAATCTCATCCACACACTTATTACGGATGTAGAACAAGGTACCAATCAATGTCTCTAGGGGGCTGCTCCTTTCTAGCTGTTCTGTCTGTACTTTCTGTCCAACACATGCACAGTTACCAATGATTAACACTGCACAGTGTAACTGCGCATGCATCGGACAGAAAGTACAGACAGAACAGCTAGAAAGAGGCAGCCCCTCAGATACAGCAGATGCCTGTGCTGAACAAGCCAGTACACCCATGAAATCGCCTTGGAAACCTTCATCCTTAATATGTGACATCACGCGATAACTCGCGTAAACTATGTGACGTCATAGCCTGAGTATGCTGTGAGTCTAGGGTTATGACGTCACATGACGTTTTATGAACAAAATTCTGAGTTGAGTATGAAATCGTAGTCAGAAAAGTTTTGTAATCTCAGGCCCTGGAGCCTGTAGACGTTTTGAAATTCTCTGTTGGAAATATTATATAAAGCTAAATGTATACATCCATATTTTGTTGAATATATGCACTGTAAACTGGTAGAATGTTGTGAGTTGTTATAAATTACTGAATTGTAACCATGGTGACTTGCTAAACCCAATACTTAGGAATTCTGCTTCACTCCTAGAGACTTTATTTTGTTCCAAAAGACTGGATATCATTATGGAAACACTCCTACGAAACACCCCACAGATTTCTTGTTTGTTGACTTAACATGTGTTGCCACATTGCCAGCCGGTGGTAGAATTTTAGCTCTCTTTGGCAATCTGACTAGGTCTTGTGGTCTACACCAGTCAGTCAACCAGTTCAATTGTGTCCAAGAGTCTGGGTGGTGTGTGTATGTTCATTTGGGTCCAAGAATTAGGGTCCATGGGTCCAAATGGATCCTATAGTCGGGGTCATCCATATTATGTTCAATTGGGTCCAAGAGTCAGTGTCCATGGGTCCAAATGGATCCTATAGTCAGGGTCATCCATATGTTCAATTGAGTCCAAGAGTCGGGGTCCATGGGTCCAAATGGATCCTATAGTCAGGGTCATCCATATGTTCATGGGTCCAATTGGGCCCACAGAGTCTGGTCAATAATAACAAGATGCTGCCGCGTTCATTTCACACTCTGCAAGCACCAATTTCCTGTGCTTTCTTCAGACATCGTGTGATTACCATCTCTCCTCTAGCATTCTGCTCTTCTGGCATTTTTGTGCATTTTCGCTGGGTTACAGGCGCATCAGCATTGTATTATACTCCTCTCATCCTCTTCCCCTCTTCCTCCACCGCTCTTCCTCCGCCGCTCTTCCTCCGCCGCTCTTCCTCCATCCCTCTTTACTTCCTCTTCTTGCAAACAATTTAAACTCAATCTGTTTTGTGAAAGTCAGGCCAAATGGACATTGAGTGATGAAAAAAGTGACGACCGTTTTGCTTCCTGTCAGCGATGTAAAGTGTAAATGGATTTACATGTATAACGCAGGATTAATTCACTATTACCAGTATTACGTGATGTGTTTTTTTACTTCTTCATCTTGTCTGTGAAGGTAAAGAAGTGTGTTTATTAGCAGGAATTGTTTTTTTTTCTTGTGGCGGAGTGGCAATTGGACAGTTGTAGGTTTGATCTCCTGTCGTGAATTGATCAGATAATAAACCTTTCAAAATTGCATTAAGCTTGGACATCGGAACACATATCTCGCTATGTAAAATATTGTCAGTGATTGTTCAAACACACATTTATCATGTGATGTTTCTATTTTGGATACTATATTTTTTTCCTTGACATTCGAAAAATTCATCAGCATCTCTGTATTATTAGGATAATAACTTAGAGGAAAATCTTATTATTCAGTGCCATTTCTTTCTTATATTGATTTGTGCTCCAAAGAAAATTATATTGTCTATTTCAATTTGAGTTATTTGTGATGAATTATTCATTTAACCCAATATATTTTTTGTTTGTCGGACAAAAATGCATCTGTCTTATTCTGTTTAATGTTGATTTGACACAATTTATTACATTGTAGCTGTCGTTTCGATTCAATAGATTCAGTAACTGGCATGTATCTTAACTTGACTTTTACTAGAACACCATTTACTAGCACAACTTATTTGCATCTCCAACCATGATGCTGTGCTATTTATGCATTAGCTTCATACTTGGAGACATGTACTCCTTTTTTTTTTTTAAACGGTATGTGAAGTTTGAACTGTTTTCTTCTAACATTATCTGTTCATGGTTGTTGAATTATTTTTTCAAATGGACACAAATTTGAGACTTCTTCTTTTACATTTTTATAGATAAGATCTTTATTATATTATTCTCTCATGTACAAATTGCATTTGTATCTACGATCCTTTTTTTCATTTACATTGACAAAAATATCTGATTTAATGAAATATTTTTCTTGATAATTCAACAATGCTGAAAAGTCGTTGTGTCATGAATGTTGTTTTTGTAGGAAGTTATGTGAATTGTCATGATGGAGATCTGTAAGTTGGCTTCTATTTATAGGGAGCTCACAAACAGTGTGAAGTTTGCGTAGGCAGGGAGAATAATTGTTTTGATTCTGGTCACTGACAGACATGTTGAATGTTTTGATTCTGGTCACTGACACACATGTTGAATGTGTTGATTCTGGTCACTGACACACATGTTGAATGTGTTGATTCTGGTCACTAACACACATGTTGAATGTTTTGATTCTGGTCACTGACACACATGTTGAATGTTTTGATTCTGGTCACTAACACACATGTTGAATGTGTTAATTCAATGGTTTGACATGACCTTTGAATGTTAATGAACAGAAAGAAATGGCCGCCAAACTCAGCCCTATGGTTCACTTTCTTATTCTACTGTGCATTGAAGGGCATTAAACTGGATGCATACGAACACATGATGCATAAACCAACAGGATGCATAAAACCACAGGATGCAAGAAAACACATATACCCTTCGTGACGTTGCTACAATGAATTTATCTTTTCCACAATGAAGGCAAATTGGAATATATAGTACTGCAGTCATTTCTTGAAAATTTGACTTTAATAACTTAACAGGCAAATGTTATGAGATTGGGTGTGGGACTTCAATGCACATGCACAAAATGTGTGTACGGGTTAGCTGTTGTACCATAGTCACCGAGAAATGTATTTCCTTCTCAACTTGGGGGAAGGGGACAATACGTAGGATTATATCAAAATTGTGTGAACCAATTAAATCTCAACATGCCGACAAGTCGTCACATGGAGGTAAGATAACACACAATATATACAGTAAATATGAAAGGAAGTTATATGAATATTCTTGAGCACTAACAAAGGAATGAATTATTTCCGCCCATTAAAGAATGAGCTAGGATCAACGTAAATAATCCTGGCACGTCAGGTGTCCTTTTAACTTTATTAAAACATTTTGTTGTTTGGCAAGAATAGAATAATTGATTTCTTTTGAACGAGGCCGCAGAGACTGCAACCGCACTGTGAACGTTATTGCGACAGATCGATTTAGTCGAGAGCGACGACACTAACGACGTTTAATGTTACGACACCATCAAGAAAGCTTCTTAAAGATGTTAGTGGTTAACCGGTGTTTAACCGTTTAACTTCATTGTCTGTGATGGGGATTGATAATACTCTGATTATGTCTATCATGGCACTTTTAGCCAAAAAGATCGACAGCACTATTACACTCGGATTCTCTGCTTGTATTCTCTGTGGGCAGTAAGTCAGGATGAGAGTTTCCGATTGGCTTAGTTTCTGAGAGACACATCAACTTGTAGTTTCTGAGATACTGTCTGGCTTATCACTGTTAATTTACCTGTCAACCTGCACCTACAACCTACTTCTGGGGTGTGGGTGGGGGCGCGGCCGTTGGTTGTGTGGGTGACTGTGGTGGTTGTGGCATTAGTGAGTATCATGTCTTCATCTTACATTTAATAATGTATTTTAAAACTAATAATGATTTTTTATTTTAAAAAAATCTATTTTTGATTGTCAGCATACCCGTACATGATTGTAATCATTGTGGAAGGATAATGATTGTTTTTATGATTGTAAAAATAATTTCCAGTGACTTTTATCATGGCAATATTTAAGCAAGATTGTACCATCATAATTTCAAGGGGTTAGAGTCAGAACACTTTATCTCGCAATTAGTGTGAAAATGAGTTGTAGGCATATTGAGCATCACCCATTTGCAAACCCTTGACAAAAAAACGATTATGTCAATGAGATACATACTTTTGAAGATATTCAATAAAATAAAAGTGAGTGTCTCGATATTTAAGTTGCTTCCCAAACTTTCAAATGCGATTTACTCAGTATATGGTAAAGTGGAGATAAGGTGTTCTGGCTCTAACCCCTTGCATTGTAAGATGGGCTCAAATCAGTATAGTATTCATTAACCAAAGCATGTTTACTTAGTAGCAATTGTGCCATTGCAGTGAATGTGGAATAAATCCAAAAACAACCGAAAACATAACACTTGCAATGAAAGGCACACAACACACATGTGTTTAATTGTATATATGAGCGGTCAAATGTAGTGGTGATACCTGCTGACCTCAGTTACCCTAGAACTACTGAAACATCGCATCCAGCGTAGTGGTACCTGCTGACCTCAGTTACCCTAGAACTACTGAAACATTGCGTCCAGTGTAGTGGTACCTGCTGACCTCAGTTACCCTAGAACTACTGAAACATCGCATTGGTTTACTAGGACTTTCTGACCTGGTTGAAACTCTTGCTAAAGTAATTGAGATAATTTGAAATGACCTATGGTCGATCTAGGTATTAATTTGATTAATTAACTCAGATTGCATACACCCCAGGGAGTTGAGAAGGTCAAGTGAGTACAAATATGTTGACATACGATGACGATGACGATGACGATGATGATGATGATGATGATGATGATGATAAAAATAATAATTGATGATGCTGCTGCTGCTGCTGCTGATAATGATGACAGTGATGACGATGACGATGATGATGATAATAATGATTTATCCTACTGGTAACATATATGATGATGAAGAATGGTCACTTATATATTGCACCATATCTACCCACAGATGCATACGTATATAGCCTTAAAAACCATAATGCAAAAACAACAACAATTTAAGCATTATATAAACTTGCAGCAAGAATATATTGGTGGCTTCTGTAGGATGGTGCAATAAAACTGGTGTTTCAAAATATGTCGTCCTCACATGAACCACATGTTTATTGGATCCACGTTGATGACCATCGTACTCACGGTCGTCCATGTCTAGCTGAGACTTCAGGAAAACGTCTCTGGCATATGCTAATGTATTCATTAATTTGCGCGGCTATGTGAGAGATTATCTAATTGCTTGGTTAAGCCTGCTGTTTTGATTACAAGCTATTAAGAGATATTTCTCAGCAGTGATAAGACGGTTACAGTAAACTAGACAGGCGACATAATGTAGTGGCCATATGATACGACCTCGGACATTGATCGTGTTAGACTTTGTTATAGGAAGAGCAAAAAATGATTGATGATCTGAACTGGATACAAATCTTTTTCGGATCCATTTCTACCAAAAATATCTTTTGTTTTTCTCCGATAAAAGTGTGGCTCTGGAATGAAAAAATATAATTGGTTTAATTAATTCTGGTTATGTAGCAACACATGAGAAGTGTGTAGCACATGCACACATATACATTCACACACACACACACACACACACGCACACACACACACACTCACATGCACAATGCACATGCACACGCACATGCACATGCACACACACATGCACACACACACACATACAGTCAAACACACACACACACATACACACACACACATACACACACACACACACACACACACACACACATACACACACATACACACA
>JAVCKZ010079748.1:0-12826 GCA_034780755.1 Lepetodrilus elevatus
TGTTAGCTTATCACCGGAATTCCTAGTTTTAAATGATACTCTTCGAAATTCGATGACCCACTTGCAGCCACTATAACAACAACAAAAACATAAGATACATTTTTCTATCACTTGTTATAGTTTTCGCTATAAAACTCTGCTTGTTCTGATTGGAAGGCAGTTAGTTGTTTTACATTCCCATTTTGTATTTCCTGGAAATGAGGTTCAATATGTGCCTACTAATTTTTGTTACATATTTCCTAGATCTGTATATAACGTATGTGTATACCTAGATCTGTATGTGTACATATTTCCTTGATCTGTATATATTTCCTAGATCTGTATATATTTGTAATACATGTATATTTTGGTTTTGTGCTGTGAGCATACAATGCTCAGATTAGATCTGAAAGTTAAAATCTTGTCAATTCCAGACATGAGAATTTTCTGGGGATCCCCACATTTCCTGGAATTTAGTTTCATTTTGGAGTGTTTCTGTGATACGAATATGCTCGGCTGGGCATACTAATGTGGTGTCTTTACCTATGCAAATTATTTTCCTCCAAAAACATATTTTGGCGTTACATGTCTGCAATACCTATGCAAATTATTTCCCTCCAAAAACATATTTTGGCGTTATATGTCTGCAATATGTTGTAATACCAGTATATTACAACATACACATTGCACATGTCATACTTGCACATTGTCATTGACCTTGTATCTCACTATATCGATATTGCAAATTTGTTCGATTTTTATCCTAAAACAAGCAAATATTTTCTTTTACCGTATGTGTATGTCATGGGGAAATTAGATTAGATTTTTCTACTTCCATTTTGGTATGTGATACCAAAAACTATTCTATGGTATTCTTTTGATACTACGGTAAGCATCTGTCAAATATATTTCCATTCCATCCTTATTTCGCTACTTGGTGTTATGATGTTGATGTACACTGCGATGTTTTTCTCAACAATTACCGGTATGCATGTACCAGTTGTATGCTATTGCTTTATATTTGCAGTTTTTATTGCAGTGAAAATCTGTATTCAACGATATTGCAATACAACTAGCAATAACCATCTCCAATATATGTTTAAAAATAATATTGTATTGCAATTACTGGGTAATATATAACATGTGTTATTTTGACCATACTAAATTCCTACTCTCGTGACAAAGGAAATGTGTGTGCAAATATTTTGTTTTAGTGTCGTATTTACAAGTTGTTTGATATACATGTTGCCATATGTCCATGCAATATTTCCATGAGAAACTAACATTGTATATAGTTTTAATTATGTGTATGTACCTATCTTGTTATTGAATAGCAAGGATCCCAATATTAAAAGCTAATATCGTACGTTTCTTTTTGATGTCTTGTCTCTCTCTCTTTCTATTTTTTATTCATACTCGTGTGAGGTCATAGAACAAATTTAGCTTGGTTGCTCAAAGGGCAACTCTTAATTTGCATAAATCCAAGATGACGTCCAAAATACCTGGGGGCCTATTCTCAAAATGGTCTCGCGATCATTTTAGCAAATGTGCATTCCATTTTCATAGCCCTATAATACAAATATTTAACCCTTTCCCTGCTGGATTAGGCACAGGTACATCCATTTAGGGCATCTCTGGTTGTCTTCAGCATGTAGAGGGTTAAGATTGTCATAAGAATGTTTCGAGGATAGACTCCCTGGGCCACAGGTGTCAACATTTTCAAAATAATCATAGACTTAAAATTAGGTTAGTTTAGGAACAAGACAAAACGTTCATGATTCATCCACTTTTAATCAATAAAATGATCTTATTTACAAGAAATAAAGCATTAATACACTAGCTGTGAATACTTCAGCAGGGTGGCGAGAGAGGCTGTGTGTGACCATCCTCCCAGCGGACGAATAAACTAATCCCTGGGCGAACATCTGAGCGAGAGAAGGACAGGAAAACAAAGATAGATCGTCCTCAATCGGAGAATTAGCAATATATACCACATACATTGCTTGTCGGAAGTACATACATTCAATATCTCAATCATTCTACAAGCACAGTGTCAGTACAGTACAGAAGTAATTCTCTCGTCTCGGGAGAAACAAAAATCTTGGATATGCTATGAATGGAATAATGTCATTTTACCTAATGAGCATACGTTCCCGAATGTAAATTTGCAACAAAACTTTGAAGTTTTAACGCCAAAAACATTCTTGACATTTAAATTGCAAGATTAATGTTATCTATAAATGATTGATGTCAAGAATTATTTAAAAGTTAAAATATTTCTTCGTTGCTTAAAAACTAGGTATTTAATATTTATGTATCTTTTCATAGGATGTGTGACTTTAACCCTCTCCCTGCTGGATTAGGCACAATCACTGTTCTTTCGGGCATCTCCAGTTGCCTACAGCAAGGAGAGAGTTACAAGAGTCAGCAATGACAATGAGGATGAAAGTCTATACATGTATAATGAAATCACTCCGCTGTGTTGAAAATTTACATATAAAACTTAATATCATTATTGTCTATGTAAATAATCGAAGGTTCGGTTGAGCCAAGTTTGAAATGTTCCAAACAACATATATAATAAACCATTTTGAAAATGGAACAAGAATCGTACAATATAGATTCTAAATTCAATTCCATTAATATTTTGATTAAGTGTTTCTTAAATTGCATTGGTTTCAACAAGAGCTTATTATTTTCCACATTCACTGATACAGTGATAAGATCCTTGGTTGAAATTAAAAACAAAATAAATATTTTCAATTAAAACCAAATATTTTGTAACAACTTGGAAATTATAAGTATCCGTTGAGCTATATTCGATGTTGCACAACTAAAGTACCAAGGCCTACATTGACATTAACCCCTAAATCCTGAGATAGCACATCCCTTTGTACGGTAGTTGTTACATTCACAAGCTGTAAGTTCATTCAACAGATGTTCATTAGCTGACAACAAACCAACAGCAAACATTGCCAACTTATACACATGGCAATTGCCACAAATTGTTATTGTAGACAACTGGCCTGTGTTTCACAAAAGAAGTCGCACCGATAGAAACTAACTTTAACACTTACTAGCCCAAATAGTGATGCAAATAACAAATGTTATGAATTTATACTAGTCCTAAGGATAGCTTTAGCATTGGGGGAAATGGCCCGGACTAGTGTTAACTTTGATCCCTGAAGTCATACTAGATATAGTCCTGGGCCCGAGATTACGAAACAATTTTGGGTACGATTTCATACTCATCTCAGAATTTGCATGACGTTTTATGAACAAAACTCATGAGTTGAGCATGAAATCGTGCTCAGAAAGGTTTTGTAATCTCGGGGTCTGGCCTAAATTAGTCTAGACACCATGCTTTTACTATGGCAGGAAATGACATGTATCTCGATTTGCACCCAGACTACGGATACGGAACCCGTTAATGAAACGCAGGCCTGAAGATGACCACCCATGTAATGTCTGTAACTTGACTGGTTATGTGTAATACTAGCAATTAATAATGTCCATGGTTGTAGATATAACTGATAAATTAAATATTTAGATATGTTCTAACAAAAAGACGTACACTAGACTGGAATGTATTTCTACATTCAGTAAAACCGGTTTTCTGACCAGAGTGCTCTGTGACCCGATAACCTGACTGGTGACTGTCTATACATAACAACAGTAGCATTTTTCACCGAGATGATCAGAACCAAATAGGAATATATCATAAATAGCAAAAGGTTGTAGCTAGTCATTGTGATTGTTATGCATTAACCCTCTCCCTGCTGGATTAGGCACAGGCACTGCTCATTAGGGCATCTCCGGTTGCCTCCAGCATGGAGAGGGTTAATAGTTACATTATTGTGGAATACGTCAACCTTCTAGCACCTGAAAACTGCCTGCTTGGGTTGTATACTCCCCATTTATCCAATGATGCTGTGAATGCATTTCGAGGATGCATCATTATCATTTATATATTTATTACTTATTTTTTAACTAAATCACAAGTTTCTGAGATTTATTCTGAAAGGTGAAGTATACTCCATGCATTTGCTGAGGATTAACCTAATTCATACTGAAGGCAACCAAAGATGCCAGAATGCGGTGAATTTTCATTAATCAGTCAATACAAAGGCCAAGTGGATTTACAAAATTCCATGGAAATTATGAAATATGATGAATGTTAAATTATGAATACTTTAGACAATTTACATAGATCTGTCAACAATCTTAGAGATGTTTACGAAAGGAAATAAGACCCTATAGTACATGCTTGCTGGATTCAGTATAAGGGCTTTGAAGAAAGAGATAGAGAACATAGTCTGTTAGAAAATGGAATAGATAGAAAGAGATGTATGTCACCATCTACAAAATCTGCAATTATTATCATTAATACACTATATCAGTATTCGTTAAACCTTTAATATTGCTATCAAAATTCTTCTTACGTATTATTATCTGAAAATAGTAAATATTACTGTTGGTAATTTTAACCAAAATAATTCTAAACTGAATACTAGTACGTTACTCTTCTAATTTAATGAAAATAAAATGTCTAAGCCATACATACATTGGTTTAAAGAATGAATTAGCTAATGTATCATGAAGTGTTTACTGTGAAGGAACCTATACAGAAATGATGTTTTATCTGGTGTTAAAACGATAGATGACATGATAAAACAGAGAGCATATCTACAAGTACAATGTTTCAAGTTATTTACAGTGACCTTTCAACCTATTTATACCACACACCCATGCGCAGACACCGATGCGCAGACACGTATGCACACACACACACACACACACACACACACACATGCACACATACATACACACACACACATACACACACACACACACATACACACACACACATACATACACAGGGTAAAAAGTGAGCTCATACTTTTTAACATAAGTTACACGACTTATCAGACAGATTATGCAGTAGATTGAAGTAATTAATACAACTGAACAAAACTAATCACAAATAGCACAGTGGATAATATAAATCTCCTGAAGAAGAACAAAAAAAATATACAATTTTTTGTTCCACACAGATGAAACTAAGTTGACATATTAACCCTCTCCTTGCTGGATTTGACACAGACACTGCTCTATAGGGCATCTCCAGTTGTCTCCAGCATGGAAATGGTTAAACTTTACTGAAAATAGTTTAGTTAAGTTTCTGCGACCAAAGGAGGCAATAAACCTGAATCGGGTGTTAGTTATGTTACCATGGCAATGTATTCTGTGTTACCATAGTTACATATTATATGTTGCCATGGATACTTAATCGTGAAAAAAAACCAGAATAGCTCAATGCATCCATCAGTAACCACACAAAGTTTGAAACTGTACAATTAATATATTATATATACATCATATTCAATATGATTAACTGCTCTGTAGTATTCAAATGTACTAGGTGCCCCTTAAATACTAATGAGTATTTCATTTGTTTTTAGTGATTTAAGCAAACAATTACAAACAATATGGGTCCACATCTTAATAGAAAGCACACATCTATTGTAATTATACTCAACAAAATAAATCAAGGGCTGGCAGATAAGTTCGTAAGGAAGTATTATTATACCAAATTTCAGAAATTGGCTCACGGTGCCATTCTTCTTCCAATGTGTCTTCTTAAGCCTGTAGACTTTTGGGGAATTCTTTGTTGTTATAAATAATATAAAGCTAAATATATATATATATATATATATATAGTGCTCCCTCGATATAATGCTGAATTTGGGGTCCATGACATGCCACCCGCGTTATAATACCCACGTTATATCAACGAATATAATTGGAGATTTAAAAAAATTATTTTTCATTTTTAAATGGGGTCTACGTTGGACCCCGTGTTGTATCCGAATCCATGGTGCATCGAAGGGCTTTATATCGAGGGAGCACTGTATATCCAAAAATGCTATTGGCCATTAATTTATTTTGTTGAGCATATGAAGATTGCACGGTGAATTTGCCATGAAGAAGATTCTTAATCATTTGTATTTTTAGCATGGCATACCTAAAAAATTAAATGCAGTTAATAAATGATATGCAAGCATACCGTACTCATGTCAAAGAATGACCATTTTCACCAGTCGTAAATAAGATTGTTCCAACGCTTACAATGCTCAGGTTTTTCCTTTTAAACAGATCATAAACCTTTAGGTCTTGGAATTGCCAATGAATAGATGTGAACATACCGGTACCAATACATGTAGGTGACTGCAAGAGAGTTACCTCCCTTCCACCAATCTGCCATATTTTCCAGACTATTTCAATCACACTATTTCAATCACATGACTCAAATAATTATAATTATTTATCTATTGACCTTGATAATATCCAAATTCTTGCATTTTTAATTTAAAATAATAACAAAATTACTATTATTTTGACATTGAGGAAAAATATGCCGACAGCAAATGTGCTTCTTTGCAATATATTGCATGCTTAAATAACTGAGCATTTGGGGAAATTGGACTTTTGACACATGTAACTTGAGCTATCTTTTATCAGATTAATCATGTTAAAGGCAATATTCACATAATCTAAGTGAGCAAATATTGTAAAGAGCCATGTTACGAAATAAAATAGGTGGATTGTTAATTATGTTTTACAGATAGTTCTGAGGTAATAATTACAGTATATCGAATTCAGAAAGTTGAGTTTAAATCACCTTTTAAAAATAATCAATATGAAACTAAGGTTGATACAGTAGTAATTGTAAGTAGTGATTGAGTATCCATTTTAATAAACTCGCCCAAAAATAATAATTAAGGGCTGGCAGAAATTTGGTGGGGAAACATTCTACCAAATTTCTGAACTCCGCTTCAGGAATCTGGTGATATTCTTCGTCCAATGTGTCGACAGGTTCTTGAAGGGTTCATGGAGTTCGTAGACATTTGGACATTTCTCGTTCCAAATTCCAATTTGTAAAGGCTATTGGCCTGTACGTTATTTTGTTGAGTATATATTCAGTATGAGCAAAAATGTACTTATACATTTCATATTTTTAATGCATGGAATCTATATTTGTTAATTTGTTAAAGATAACAAAATAGATAGGTGAATGCTATCACTGCTGATGAAATCAAGAGTTTGATGAACTGGAAGAATTTCATCATGTTAACTCTATTTTATCTTCTACGAGACAACTTTTACCATCACTTTGTAAGAGAGATTATCACATGACTAACATATATTAATCTATTTCATATACCCGGCCCCGAGATTACTAAACCTTTTTGAGTACGATTTCATACTTTAATTTTATAAGGGTATTTGTGAACAAAACCTTGAGTTGAGCATGAGTTTGTATTCAAAAAATGTTTCGGAATCTCGGGGTCCCTGGGTAATCACATACTGTTTCTTTGATTTATAGACATTTTGACATTCTTACTCATTCATACTCACAATCTTTAAATATAACTCTTACAGTATTGCTTAATTCGTTGAATGTATCTTCCGTTTTAAATTCTTGGTCAGTTTATTGGAAATCTAATAGAATTATCATTCTAAAGTGTAACCATCTACGAAAAACTTCACTTTGTAAATAACGGCAGAGTTATTTCCCCTGCTGCTGAGCAACAAGATCTGACAATATCCTGGTTACATATGGAAGGTATAGATCTGAGCAAATACTATTTTGAGGGGCAACTTCTCAATCCTTTCTCAAACTTACAGGGTCTCGAATCTTAAAGTACCAATTAATTTAATAATTAATAGAGCTCTTGAAAAAATGGATAGGCTGAAATGCTGCATGACATAAGCCTAAAACCATGTCAGCTTGCGAAAGGTTTGAGAATACGCCCTCTTTGTGGATCGGCTAAAAGACTAGTCACATAGTTCAAGGTCATTGGATAATGTCAGACTGACATTTACAGAGAAACATCACTCTTTCCAAACTTGCAAGGTTATTCAAACAACAACGTTTAAAGCAATTTGCAGTCATGTGATGTATCCATCTCGAAAGCAGCCAATCGCCGCCGACATACACATCGAGGATAACGCAGTGGCACGCACAACAGTTCACAAACATTCAATCAACCTACGATCTCTACTCAGCATCTTAAAATACTCTGAAAAAAGTCATTCCCCAGATTCATAAAAAAAAAAATCATCTGAATTTGGCAATATCACATTCTGCCAACATGTGGACACAAGGTCAAGGTCACAGATATTAAAAAAAAAAAATTCCACTAAATAAAAAAAGGGGACATCACTCATTCATCTATCAATGACGCTCATTATTTCCTTATTGGTGGTCTGTATGTCACTGAGTAGCCTACCCCCACCAGAGGGCGTGCTGCTCGTGTACGTTTTCAGATTCTGACTGTGCGACTGTAAACGAGACAGGAGCTCCCGCGCGTGGAACTTGGCGTGCGGCGGGAGAGAGTCGATGTAGCGACAGCACAGTGCATAGAACGCTTGAACCTCCTCCGACAAGAGCATAAAGTTTGTGCTGGACTTGTTCCCAGCTATTGCCAGCTTGTCGATGCACGACCGCAGCTTATTGGAAGCGTCCATTATCAGGTCTTTGGACACGGACGTTTCCGAGTCGGACGCCGGCTGATCGTTGCCGTTGTTTTGGTGCCCCAAGTCGACCAGCGACCGTTCCATGGGGTCTGCTTGTTTAGGGGGAGGAGCCTGGTGCAGAACACTGTTCCCTGCAATGGGCTTCAACACAGGAAATACTGGCTTATAAATACCTTCGTCTCTGTCCTTCGCTTTGCCCGAGAGGTCGTTCGTACCAACCTGATTATCACTCACAGAATCTAAGTTGGTTTCTTTCACCGCATTGGCTTTGCCAAATGTCTTAAAGGACGAAAGCTTATTCGTGGAATTGTTAGTCTTTTGTGAACCTTGAAAATTGTACTCAAATTTATTTTTTTCACCGGAGGAGTCTAAACTGTCTGGATGTTTGGGGCTGTCCTCTGAAGACGAGGATTTGCCCTTGAACGACAGAGGTGGACGAGGAGGGGCGGGTTTGCTGTTCGTGTCCGTGCCGTCCAGCGATTGGTCGACGGTCGACAGCGCTTGCGGCACGGGCCTGAGAGGAACACGTGGTCCTGGCCGTGTGTCGTCCACCTGCGACTGATCCTTGGAATACTGGTCGCTGTTCTCCGCGAAAATCCGGGAGAACCTCGGGCTCGGCTTGGGCTTGTTGGCCGCAGATCCGTCGGACCTTCCCGGGAGGAGCGATGGCGACGACTCCTCGCCTTTTGTCAGGTCCGTATCCGACTTGTACGTAGACAGATCCGTCTTGTTCCCAGAGACATTCCCGGGCCCCACGACGCCGTTCCCTTTCCCGGACGACAGGTCGGACTTGTGTCGCTGGAGGAGTCCGGAGAACTGCGTGGCGACGGGAACCTGGGGCTGGCTCTCGACGATCACGTGGGTGGACTGCGACTTCACTACCGCGGAGGGTTTGACGTTGGGCTCCTGCTTTATCCCGGGGTCGCTGTCCTCTGCCGCCGCCGCCGCCAACACCGCAGGTGGCGGGGGTTTGAGCACCACCGTGGGGCCTTGTTCCAGGTGGAGCGGCGGACACGATATCACGCTGGCGGTATCCGTGCCAGAGTCGTGGTCCTCCACCGAAGGCAAGTCTCGGCTGTGGTTGTTCTGCTCCGTCTCCATGGAAGCCAGGTACGCGCCTATACGCACGCCTTTAGGGATGGTCCCGTATCTATTTATAGCCTTTGCCACATTGGCCACATCGAGTTTCCCGACCGTCATTTCCTCGGAATCCGCCCCGCTGGCCCCTCCTCCTCCTCCCTTCGCGGGGTGGGACGGATCCGAGAATTTCTTCCGAGCGCCGAGAGGGTGACTAGGAAGTGGAAGCGCCTTCTTGGGGTACTGACCCCCGTATTGTCCGTCCCCCTCCTCGGGAACTGAGAGCTCCTTCTCCAGGCGAGGACGCTCAAACTTTTTATCCTGACTAGCACCGCGTGGCAGACTTTTCTTCCTGCCACTCCTCCTATCGTCTGTCCCTTTTTCAAAACTACGTGCATTCGCGTCCGTTATCAAATACTTTGATTTGTCTATATGGGCGTGTTTTAGTGACTCGGCTTTCCCGACACTATCAGATCCGATGCTGTTGGTTCCGTCGCTCCGAGGCACAAATTTCGGCGAGCCGCTTTCGTGCTTGCTCCGCGACTGAAATATCCCGCGGGCCGACTTCTCCATGATGGACATTTTGCTGTCCCACGGACCCTCGTACATATTCTCCTCCACCACTTTCGCGTTCTCCAGTTTCGCCTTCTGCAGCTTCATGCGAGACTTGAGCTCCGCGTCGAGGTCGACCTGGGGGGGTACTGGCGGGGGCGGCGGCTCTCCCCCAGGATCGCGGCACGACGTGGTCCTCCTGGGAGGGGTGGGGGCGGGGCCGGTCTTCTTCCGGGACGACTTCCGTGACAGGATCTCCGACACCTTGCTGAGCGTGACGTCCGTTTCCGAGTCCATGGGTGGAAGGACTCGCCTCCCGGCTGGCGGCGTGGGCCCTGTAAATACAACAGTCATTGTATAAACATCTAAACAAATAGAGCAACATAAGCCAATAGATGAGGGTACTGGGTATCGTCTTTCAAAGATCTCTTATTCACTACGAGACCATAGCGCTTTCGTAAGTGCACGATCCCCATGTATTAGAGATGGATACGAGAGTCGTTCGAAGATCTCTTATTCACTATGAGACCATAGCGCTCTCGTAAGTGCACGATCCCCATGTATTAGAGATGGCTACAAGAGTCCTTACGGTCTCGTAGTAGATATGAGAGCTTTGAGAAATGATACCCTGTTCTATAGAACAGTAGGTAGCACATTGTTATCGTAAGCGAACAGAGCAGGGTACTGTTCTACAGTGAGCGAGTTATTTTTCATTCACAAATACACGCCACTCACCTGCGCTATTCCTGCCATCTGTGAGGTGCTCCTGACTGTCAAAACTCTGTGTCCGTCCTTTCTTAGATGGCAGCCCGGGAACCTTCTTCCTCTCACTCTTCTCTAGCTCTTTCTCAACCTCTGAAACATGGAAATACACAGAAAAATTATTGAATTAATTAATATTGAAAAACAAAGGAAAGAATGAAGGAACAAATGAACAGACACATTGAATGATTAATTTAAAGAATGAAATAATAAATTATTTTAATTATTTTTTCTTTAAATTGATCTATATATATTTAGTTTTTTGTTTGTTTTTTTGTATGAATAAATTAGTGCTTTACGTCGCAGAGGGAATATTTCACCCATACACAATATTAGTTTAACACCACTTGAAACAGTTTTTCAGCTAGCCATGGGGGGGAAATATGAATTAATTAATGTCCAATTTTAGTGTGCCTCCTAATTTTAAGCTATCGGTAAAGAAACATAATTATAGACAAAATCATAGTTATCTTTCCCCCATGTATATCAGAGGATACATATCACAGGCATGACAATTATAATTTCAGCAGAAAACAAGCCCAGGGTCCACTGTCTGCAGGCCCCAAGCCACGTCCAGTGCAAATAAATCGACCCCTGGACAAATATATCAGTGGATTTCCAGCAGAGCTGTGGAAAATTGCCACGCCTGATATCACGAAAACTTGCTGTAGAACATGAACATGGTGGAAAGATTTACAAACCTTCACTGACACTTGACATGTCGAACATGTTCTCGAGAGCGAAGTGGATGTCGAGAAAAGTGGGTCGGTCTTTTGGTTCCCACTGCCAGCCTACAAACAATTGTATTTGACACAGAGAGTTAAAATAAGAGTTAAAAGTTTGCAATCAGGGACAAATGCAAAGCTCTTTCTAGAAGACACACAACACATAGCATATTTTTTGTACCTCCAAAAATAATTTAAAAGCTGTGAGGTAAAAAGCTTAACACCTCTCTGTGAAGCAAAAATATTTTGAAATGCAGCATATCTGATCAGAGTTAGTTAAATTTGCCGTCGACCTAATGCAATGACTTCACTCTCTACAATATTCTGCTAAAGGACAGTGTCGGCAATGGTACACCCACTCCCATTGGACAGTCAACCATGTTACTCATGCTGCTATTGGTCAAAGGCACTATGTTACTCACATCTTATCATGAGCTGGTAGATATTGGCAGGACACCCGGCAGGTCGTTCCATTCTGTATCCCCTCTCTAGCAGGTGGTACACGTCGGTTAGGTCCACTCCTGGGTAGGGGGACATTCCGTATGTGGCCAGTTCCCATAGCAACACACCGAAAGCTGGAAGAGAAACAATGGTCTCAGTACACTGATCAGGATCAGGAAAAGGGAATCACAAAAGTAGTGCTAAAGGGGGACAACTCGCCTCAGATAGAGTAAAAGGCGCAACGTGGCTACTCAACAAGACAAAGTAAGAAACCATATCAAAGGGGAGACAACTCACCCCAGACGTCGGACCGTGTGGAGAAGCGGTTGTACGCGAGTCCCTCGGGGGCCGTCCACTTGATGGGGAACTTGGCGCCAGCGTGCGCCGTGTAAGTGTCGTCCTTCATCAGCCTGGCGAGTCCAAAGTCCGCCACCTTCATCAAGTGATTGTCCCCGACTAGACAGTTTCTGGCCGCCAGATCCCTGAAACACAGAAATAAAGTTGGCAATACTCGCACACCATACAACTGCTGCTCACAAAACAATCCATTGATTCACTGATTTTTCTAGCATTGATTTTTGGTTGGTTGATTTGGGGTTTAAAGGAGAAAATTACATTTCTCCTGTATTTTCTATTTCTATGAGATACTTACGATAAAACACACTCGATAGGCCCGCAATTCCCCCAGAGATAGCCATCTATTCAAACTTACGTTTTCCTGCATTGTATGGAAAACACAAAATTTTGAC
>JAVCKZ010079759.1:0-12826 GCA_034780755.1 Lepetodrilus elevatus
TGTGTGTGTGTGTGTGTGTGTGTGTGTTTGTGTGTGTGTGTGTGTGTGTGTGTGTGTGTGTGTGTGTGTGTGTGTGTTTTGTTAATATGAATTGTGAAATTATTTATCGAAATCACTCACAGTGTGAATACTTGACTAAACAATGCTTGAACATGAGCACAATATATCTGTTCAACGTTGTATAGATCAATGTAAAATTACGTTTGAAGCATATTTCACAATACGAAACTATCGATATGGACAACAATTGTATGCTCTTATATTCTTACATTCTATGAATAAAGTAAATGCACATATGCATAAAATGATTCTTCGTTTATACGAATGTGAAATTTATATATAGTTTGGAAACAAATATATTAACTTATATGTTTTATTGACATCTGAAGGATAATTATTTTTTAATTTATTTTTTATTGTAGTTATTTAAACATACAACACACATTAAGACATTTCACAAAACGTACATACATCAGAATAATTAGCTGAGAAATGTTGCAGCCTTAAACCAGATGTGTAATTGCTGATTTATTTAGATATTCAATATGTTGTAAAAGAATCAACTGGAGTGGTACACATTGTCCTGAAAAGGATATCTCAAACATAATACTATTATCACCTCTCCAGAAAGCAGATACAAGACTCCGGAAATACAATTAGAACCATCGGCTTATCTGGTTTATAGTTACCATCATACGCCCTAAACACAACTATTATGGTAAGAGTAATTTGAAAAGTAAATTATATTGCAGGGCCAACTTGTAACGAGAGAAACTCGATTACAGGAACCGCGATATTAAAGATTTCACAGCTACTCGACAGACAAATATCTGGGCTCTTGAACATCCCTCCCCCATCGGAAAGACGGGGTAGAACCTCGTGGTCCAATTAACAGTTACGGTCGAGTGCTCCTCGCATTGGTTGAGCGGTGTTCACGCAATCGTTAGCACCATGACAGGGGTGTACACCAGGGGTAGATATAAACGCAAGGACGGACCTCACTGGTGTCAATGTCTTTGTGAGAGTTTGGGCTGTCCAGTCGAGTCAACCAGTCACCTCTGACCACATTTCACCCCGGGCAGAAGGGAGGGTCCCTCGCGACATCTAACACCTCCTCACCACGGTGTTGTTATAGAGTTTTAACGTTTCCTTAAAACGACAGTGAAAGGGTAAAGGAGGTATAGTCGCGCCTTGTCTTAGGCCGCTCGCGTCGATTTATTTGAGAGTCACAAACGTCATTGGCATTGCAGCGTTGACTGCTTCTGGAAGAATGTCATTCAAGGTAAGTACTTTTGCATTCGTAAATGGACATAGTAAATGGAGGTATTTAGGATAACATTATCTGAATTTCAGTTCCTTCTAATGCTCATTAGGGCATCTATTGGTACCTCTAGGAGTAACAAGGTTAATTCATATCATTTTCAATGTGCATTCGATATTTTGGAAGTTCATGGATTATTCTGTTTAGTAGGTTTAGTTATTCTTCATAACTTTTTACAATCATAATGTAGATCTATATCAATTTAATAACGAATACAGGTGATATGTCATAAATTGACATTTTTAGAAGTCCACACGATATTCGATTATCATTTTATTATATGTTTTTTTTTTTCAAATTCAGAAACATGTGTTGTAATATGACCCCTGGATTAAATCTCCGTATCGTCACAACCACTGTTTGTTCTGGAGGTAATCCTAACGCTAAATCCACTTGTGCCTGGAGGTTTGACACGACGTTTCTGCTTCAGTTTCCCGAGTGCTCTCCCCTTGCCTCCAGTCTCCAAGATCTCGTCCTCAACAGCCCCGCCCAATGGAGGCGACCATCTTCTCTCAGGAAGTCGGACGGTTCCGACAGTGGGTTCGAATCCCCACTTCCTCCGGTAAGAACAGTCATGGTTATTTTAGAACATATCTTTGCATCGCAGCATTAGGAACACTTTTCCCAACGCGATCACGAAATGAAGAGTTGTCTGCAATGTAGCTTTAAACATAATTATTATAATTTTGGTTCGTCAGTACCATCTGATGTTCGCATGCTTCTTATGTGAAAGTGATTTGTTTTCATCCCAAAATTTAATAAAAAACTATTTGTCCTACATACATGGAATATTATATGCTTTATGCATGTAGGATACATTAGTTTATATACACTAGTAGCAACATTAGTTTATATATAATGAACCAAATAATGGTGTTTTGGGTATTGTTGTTAAATTTGCAGTCATCCATTTTCTACATACGGAACATTTTACTTTCAATTTGCTTCATGCATGTCCAATACGACTTCCTCTTTTGCTTCCAGGCTGGTGGGTCTGCCCCCAATTTATTCGTGGCACCCTCCCAACCGCAACCCAGCTCGTCCCGACGGTGTTTGTTTGGAGGAGGGGGAGAAGAAATAAAAACAACGCCGTCCAAAGCCAAGCGGTCCAGCAACGACGCCGGGAGCAACGCTTCAAAGCGTTTACGACGTGGTCCGGTTAGTCGCAACGTCGTCTTATTTACACTTGAACAGGTGGTTGACCACAATCTATGGCATACTGGATGTTACAATCAATGGCATACTGGATGTTACAATCAATGACTGAAATGTGTACAATGACTGAAATGTGTACAATGACTGAAATGTGTACAATGGGTTTGAAATCGTCAGTGTATTTCGAATCAGTCAGTTAATTATTTTTTATCCTGAAACGATAAAATGACTCCCTTCTTTTGACAAATTGTTTAAATAAATTTAATGAAATTTCCTTTTTAAATGTCCACACGGAATCGATGTGACCGGTAGGCTATAATAGTATAAGCTAAATGGTGTTCCCTATCGATGCGACCGGTGTAAGTGTCACTCTGTTCCTTGTTTGCAGATGTTCCTCTCACCTCAGCTCGGGAAGGAGAACTGGCGCTCCAACCCGCTGATGGAGAGAGTGAAGAAGGCTGTAGACAAACTGGAGGATGGCCAGAATCTCATAGGCGACGGAAGCCAGGTGAGAGTGCATCTAGCCACCAGCCCCATCCCACGTGTAGTCGGCATTAACCCTCTCCATACTGGAGGCAATCGAAGAGCTGTGTCTGCGCCTAATTAAGCATGGAAAGGGTTAATACATTTTAATTCTTTGAGTGATATGTTATCGTATTGTAAATTGTTTAAATATCAAATTTATGTTTCATATTATGTCTTTCAGACACACGTTCTTCCTACCACTGCAGATAAACATCAAGACCTCAAGTGTATATCACCAGCAACAGTAAGAACTACTAAAATAAAACCCCAATAAAACACTGATGATATTTCCATGTTACCATCTTTGGTACCAAAATGCATAAGGGTAAGCTGTTGTTGTTGTTGTTTCCGAAAATATTTGTGCTATGAGTAACTGGAACAAGCCAATTTGTTTAATATTACAGAATGACATTAGATATAAATTGTTTATTTGTGAAGAACATGTACAGTAATATAAAATCTGCTGTTGTATTTGATAGAGGAAGGAAACTATCCGACTGCTGTACTTGTGTAAGACAAGGTTATTCGCTGAGTCCGTTACCATTTTATATTTTCATAAATTCTTGTGATGGTCAGTTGGTATTAAAATAAATAAAAACAATTAATATTAATAATTTTCGTCCAACAATCAGTCCAGACAATCAGTCCAGTCCAGTTCTCGTCTAACACTTAATTATTTTATTACAGATGTGTGCGCTATTGGATGGAGACTTCCGTGACGTCATTGCTTCGTTCCGCGTCATCGACTGCAGATACCCCTACGAGTATGAGGCTGGGCACATAAAGGTAAATATGAGATTTATATATTTTTTGCCATGCATGGTAGTACATCATTCATATGCATGCACAACACATACACACGTCACACATTTACGTTACGAAATTACATTACAAGTAGATACAAACGTATGTCGCATTAACATCAGATCCGAAAATAACGCTCCTACGCTCCTCAGATATTGTAGCCAGTCGTACATTCAGGGTTGCACACGTCAAGCATACGTTGCGAAATTACTTTACGACTGCACATATGTAGGCCTACTTCTCAAAATAAATCCGAACCGAAAATGACACTCCTAAGATATTTTAGGCATTCGCTAAACAAATACAACAAGAACTTGATATATTAAATATATGCATTCTTATATATAATGTGTTGCACCGATTATTGTCGTCCTCAGAATGCAGAGAACGTCTTCACGGAGACGGACACGGAGTCCCTCTTGAAGAATCCCCGCCCCCAGGGACCAGGAAGACACGTGGTCATCTTCCACTGCGAGTTCTCCTCCAACCGAGCCCCTAGAATGTAAGAGTCTTCAACTTCTTCTCTCCGTAACTCTCCTATAATTAAGACATTATTTCACAACATAGTTTAACCGGAAGTGTCGTGATATTGATGTTACTAGGCCCCCAAACTGTAAGATTCTTCAAAGTTCGTAATCCCCGAAAACCATCTCTTTATAACGCTATCGCTGCTGATTGTTGATGCTGATAGGCATTATTCCAAAGGATGTGGGAACCGGAAGTGTCCGAATATTAACATTGTAAACTCATAGAATGTCTTCTATTGTGTTCTTCAACCTCGAACTGCATCTCCCTGTAAAAACGTCACCGCAACTGTAAGGCATATAACACATCCTACATTTACGATATATGGAACTTGCAGCTGCATTCAAAGATGCACACACCAAACAAACGATAGTGCAATAATACGGTGATTTTGGAACTCTCGATGTGACTGTTTCAGGTTGCGGCATTTGAGGGGGCTGGACCGGAAAGTGAACACTGACTGCTATCCCTTCCTGTTCTTCCCGGAAATGTATCTGTTGACAGGCGGATACAAGGCCTTCCACGCTCAGGCAGCAGAGGTAGGGACAACAATCCAGGACATGTCACAAAGCTCTCGTATCCACTACAACCAAGATGGTGAAATGCTAGAAATGCTAGAATCCCAACCTACCTTTTTTAATGCCCCCAGATGAATACGAACATTTTGATATAGGTTGGCATATGCTACCCCGGAGCGTGATCACTTATTCACATTTCTGAGAATTTCTACTAAACTATCTAGTAAGAATTTCTACTAAACTATCTAGTAAGGTGGCGATCCAGACCACTTACGAAATGATCGTTTAGTGGATATGACCTTGTAGCGGATTAGTGGATAATATGATCTTGTAGTGGATAATATGATCGTGTAGTGGATATGATCTAGCTTCATAAAAGAGTATTATATAATCTTGTAGTGGACATAATCATATATTGGACATGATCTTGTAGTGGAGAGTATTATATGATCTTGTAGTGGAGTTACTCATACAGTGGCTATGATCATGTAGTGGGTATGATCTAGCTTAATGAAATAGAACCTTGTTCTCTTCATGTACTTATATAATATGACCATTTTCTGAACATAACATTGCTCAATATGCTGATTTCCATGAAGCACCGTTTCGTGAAGAGCACAGTGTCCACTACAAGAGCACAGTGTTCTATCTGTATCTACATGGTTTATTTTTGGATACGAAAGAATAATTGATGAATAATGGATGTTCTTTGTTGTCTGACATTCAACCAAGTACTAATGTGTTCCTTTTCAATCACTTTTGTGTTATTTACTTTCTGTTGCAGACTCACTGCGATCCAACTGGCTACAAACCCATGCACCATGAGGCGCACGCAGCAGACCTACGTCACTTCCGGGTCAAGTCCAAGTCGTGGACAGCCGGGGACAGTCGTGGAGCACGTGCAAGACGTTCACTTCTGGCCGAGTCACCGTCTTTCAATTAACCCGCCATCGACACTTGTGACAGCTATTGTGATTGGTGCATTTTTCTATGACGGATTCGTGTGGATTCGTTGCCATAATGTTGGTTATGCTTGTTTGTTATCGTGTTGAACATGGGAATACGAACTCGATATCCTGTCTGACCTCCGGACAAGGACGTTCTAGATCAAGAAGTGCAATGTTATTGTTTTGTTGTGCGTGTGTGTCTGTTCTGTAAATACAGTTACTAAGTTATGCTTATTTAATTGTACAGTAGGAGAGATACTAGATCTAAATGGATCTGAATAAAATCAGTATAAATGATGAACCATGTGTTGTTCTATGAATTTGCAATTGTCCTACGGAATGAAGAACCCACGCTATTTAACTGTAGAACATGCATTAAACAGCTGGTAAGCTTGCTCATGACGCTATCTAATTAGCTGATTAATGCACACATTTCACCTTCGCAACTCCATGGATATTATATACCGCAAGCAGCCATTTCAGACACTAGAAAGGATCACATTCACAATTCTATCTTAACCTGACCTGGCCCTGGTATTGCGAAACTTTTTTTAGTACAATTTCATGCTCAAGCTCAGCTTTTTAATGTGGCAATCCATCATGGAATCGTATTCAAAATGTTTCGGAATATCGGGGCCGGGTACCCATTCACAGCTGGGTGGGCTGGAGCTGTTGGTATCTAAGCATGTTTGGCTCTAAACCATGACCTCACCATAAGTATTATATTGATTATTGGCAAGTATTATGTGTTACTATGTAATATTGGTATCCTAACATGGCGAGAAATGAGAGACTCAGAATTGACGGAGAAACTGTACCGCATTACTATCGCTTAAATAATACCGTAATAAAAAAAATGTTAGCTACCTTATTTATGATATAAAATACATTATTTTGTATTCCATCTCCAAATGAGTTTCCACAATAGCGAAAGTTTACTTCAAGGGTATATATGACATTTTATGTAGGTAATCTTGCTGATGGGACTACTTTATTTCGTCGGTCATTATATCAGTCTGCATGCACTTTCTTATCTTCTCAACTCCCTGGAGAATATACCCCATCTGAAGCAATATCCACAATAAACAGAAGCATACAACAATACTTAGTAGTAAACTAATAAATTCCATATTTATTCACATGAATATCATTTACCACTTATCTTCAGCTAATAAATGTGTATGTACAGAAATTACTTTATTAACTCCAAATAAGTTGAGATACTGAAGCAGTTCAAAATGAAGTTATTATATTTGTAAAATCTTCTTCAACAGTCGCTAATTCAAATTTGTCAAATGGTGCGATAAATGATAACGCGTGCGCAACATCTGTTCCAACCGTGTTTGCTGTCACAAGTTATCTGAGAATCCCTTGTCACGTATTGTCACTTCTAAGATCGTCAAAGCGTCTTTTGATTTGCCAAGCGGCTCTGTATAACGAGGGATGCAACACCTGCGTACTACCGATAATTATTTAATATAACTCTATTCTGGGGATTGACGTGAATACATATGTTAATATTTATATTATTATAGTACTCTGCACATTCTTAAATACCCACAATATATACATTCTTAAATGATCAACTACGAAGCGAATTAATTCTCATATTAATTCAACAGACACTATTGTAACACTGATGCTAATACTAAATTGCCTCAATAAGATGATCCAATAAATGTACACGTACAGGATTAGCGTGATAAATATAGTGTATTACTTTCATTAGTTGAAAATTCCACATCGCAGTCAAGAGAATGGTGTTCGAAAATTACTATATATACATGTATAAGGCTATTTTATCAATGGAATAATGAGCTTTGTTATTATCATTATATTTATAATCTTCAATGTTCAAATATCAAACAAAGCTAGAATCTTATTAGTTTTGAAGAATTTATATGTATTGAAAATAAAACAAACTTAAAGATAATACTAAAATAATACTAAATTATATGTATATCTACCTGTAGAAACACTTTGATTCGTAGATTTATTTTAAACAAAATGTCTATAATTATCACATCATTTTACGCAATCCCGCAATCACATACATTTATCACACCAACTAAAATAATTATAGCGACAAACGTATCGATAAGAGAGAGAGAAAACATAACATTCTTGGACCATCTGCTAACATTGGACGGACCATGTGCTAGTGCGGTCTTCCGTGTGCTGCCTTGCGTCACAAATTACTGGTCAACGGATATATTTCGATTTAATCCTACAAGGTCGCTAATCATGTTGATTATTAGGTCTGATATTGTTACATCTCTCCTCTACTGCAGAGCTCAACAAGCTGTTGGAACATGTTACTCAATACCTCGTCTATGCGCAACAGTTTGTTGTACCACAACGTAAACACATGTTGCTGCAACTTCCGCTGGACAATTGATAATTTTAGCTTGACCACATCTGCTCGGAACAATTACGAAAGTTCCCCGATATAACGCAACAAGAAATACGTTTCAAAATGACGAGGCATATCAGCAAATATCATTGCATGATAAGTAGAATATACGATAAATGAGATATTTTGAGGAATTATAAAACCATTTGTGAAATATTTGCGGGATGATTATAAGATGTGGTATGTTGAAGGGGTGTGGTAAACATATGTCCGGAGATTGAATGGTCAAGATGGTTAGTGGGCACCTGTCGTCGGGGTGGGATTTCAAAGCCACCTGTTGCTGGGCTAGGCAATACATAGGGGTTGTGGCTTTCAACAAGTTTTCTTAGCGTTCAACCAATTGAAAACTAATCATAATAGATCGCCCCACGCTCGACTGGTGCGAAAATGACCTTATAACATTAGTAAACGGTATGAGCGTGTGCCATTTATATAGGATTAAGCGCCACGTGTGTCCACTCCGGGGTAGAGAGAAATGCCGGAGGGGTTTTATTTTTTTTGGAAGAAACGAGGATAGGATTATGGGGTAACGCTGATGACTAGTGCTTCACGCGGTGTACTTATGCAAGACTGTCTTCAAAAACTGATCTCCAAGCTCCATCGTGTGTCTACAAAAAATGGAGCGATTTCAAGGTTACGAATAGAGGCCTTATGGGTCGAATCCCATACTGTGCAGCTCTTTACATCGTTTGGGAAGATTGGGTGGACTCGGTGACTACAATCTAACTCGTAAATGTCAGAATAAGAATAGGACTTGGTCACAGAATTTCTTTGTCATAGAACACATTGAAAGTTACCACGAGAATTCGATTTTTTTTTTTTTAGCATCCTAGAACAAACTGAAAGTTTAGAGTTACCACAAGGATTCGAAAACAGAATAAAAGATCCTAGCTTTTAAACATCCTAGATGGTCAATCATATTAGTTGACTAATACTAATAGCCAATGATCTAATAGCCAGTGGTAAGATAACGTTTCTTACTATGCTAGGCATAATATCAGATATTTATGGTTGTTTTAGACTAGTTCTTAGCTACAATTACAATTAGTCTCAGATCAAAATTCGTTTGTCCATTATCCAGGTCCATCAACTGCGATATTATGCCTTTAACGATGTTTTTGTTTGTTTTCTTTTACATATTTTCTATATAGCACCCTGTCAATAATTTGGGAAGATTAATCAACGTTATGCGAATAACGCTGAAAGTCTTCATTTCACAATGGTCTGGAAATTATGAAAAACAGCTTAGTAGTTGAAACCGAAAGTAGGACGAAGTTTTTATTACACTATCGCAATAGCAATGGGTCATAGGTCACCGTCCAGTCGGGGGTCAAGTGGACACTGGACAGTGGTCAACCGATACTTATAAACATGCGACAGAAGGCCGGGCCAAGACACACCCACTGCCAAAATAATGCCAATGGACAATACTTCTATAAATAGAATGCACCTGCTTTGATGTTTTATTGTCGCGTGTTATCAACTCGGAAATTGAAGATGAATCAATGAAATGAAAGTTAGTACCCCCGGTGACAGTTGTACAAGAGCTCTATTACAAATACTACCACGATATGGAAAGAAATAAAAGCCGGGTTTGACAATGTGTGTGAAATTAACAAAGATAAAATTAACAATTTCGGCCTCATTGTAAATCCATAAGAAATACAAGATATAAAATCACATATTATTTGCTAGTGGCAGTATTGCCAAATAATATGTGATTTTATATCTCACATATTCAGCTGATATTATACAAGTATTGTTCCCTGCATCTTTGAATGCCGACCGATAGGTAAGACAGAAGAAAGGTAGCCATAATTATCTACAAACCACTTAATATTAATGTTCCTAATATCCAATTTATGGGCCATCTGGCTTCGTTGAATAGAACATCTTGCCCCGAGATTACGAATCTTTTAAAGTAAAATTTCATGTTCAATCTAAAATTGTATATTGTAATTTGTGAACAAAACCTCGAGTTGAGCATGCATTTGTACTCAAAAAGGTTTCGTAATCTCGGGGCTTGGTCTACTTTCTTCTCGCGTTGTCTCGCATACATTCCACAGAAAGAAACAACCAGAAATATTCTCATTCACACAATGGATATCTAACTACAACATACTTCAAATACTTCATTAATTCCATCAATTACCTCGTATCACGGCCAGTTTACAAGCTATTCTTTGATACGTGGCTACCTGTGTAGTTGAACGGTAACGACTGGAGATAGTTTTGCCGTGCAATATTCTTTTAACATGGCAATTTGAACTTTGGCTTGTAGTGCGAGTCATTAAGATGCTTTGAAGATGCCGACAACGATTCAGAACAGAAAGTGGTCGCCCTATATATTCTGTACCACCGTCAATGAAATGAAGTAATGCTTTTTACTTCATTATTTTATTGACTGCGATATATGAAACTAAATTCAAATAATGTATATACTTATATATATTCCCTTTCCGTTCATTTCAATTCAGAAATAAACCCTAAATTAAATGTAATTATTATTATGTTATTATTTGTTTTCCTATATATTTATTCCCTTTCCGTTCTGAAATAAAACCCTAAATTGAATGTAATTATATAATATGTTATTATTTGTTTTCCTATATAAACCTAAGAAATTGAATCAGATTTTATTATTTGCTTTCCTTTTTTTAAAGTTAAGTACAGTATGCATGTATGGAAATAAATGTATAAAATGTACGTTTCAATTTAAGTCAAACTCTCTAAAACCCGTTTATTTATTAGTATGGATAATCTATACATAATTATGTCCGACTCTCAAATTTCAGTACATTATGAAATCTTAGCCAACGAACTTACGTACATGTAATTTACACCCATTTCCGATTCGAATTGAAAACCGTGCAGCCTTCATAACAACCCAACCTTTCATTCCACTAATGCTCCACGAACCATTTCACACTAAACAGGATTCCATCTCTCATTAACAAACGATTAATCGGTATACCCGAGTATAACGACACAATAGAAGACATTCTAGGAATGTCTCGGCAGTACCTCGATATATGGTAATGTGTAACTAATCTATCCAATGACCTGTGTAGTGCTCAAGATTGGAGGAGGGGGCGTGTAGACCAGTATGGGTTAATCAATTGTTCCCTGGAGGTTCAGGGTTTACGGGGTTATACAACTCATTTCAAGATTTCCACAATGTGCGTAAATGATTAACGATCCAGAACATGCATGCTTTAGGAATGTGTTCAAATATGCCGATATGCAAGGCATTCTTTAAAACTTTTGAAATACTATTGTTGCCTGTTCATTGCATTCATTTTGTAATCTCGGCTCCTGGTGTACCATTCAAACTCGACTCTTGTACCACCGTGAAATTGAAATAGTAAATTACGGTAGCGAGGTGAGGATTAAACTATTTACTAAATCCCCAGAGAATATGGATAGTTCAGTGTAGGTCTTCACAATGTTAGAAAAATACGATTTGGTTCTGTCAATCAATCAGTCAATCATCCGAGTCCGTATTCTCGAAACTTCGTAAGTCCTAAGAAGTTCGTAAGTTCTAAGAATGTTCCCAACTGGTTTCTGCTTATGTTATTTTTTTAAGAGATCTTTTCTCACTAAAAAGTTCTTGGCTAAGAAGTTTCGAGAATAGAGCCCAGGGTTCATATTTCCAACCAAAGCGAATTTTTCTCTATTATCCGATGAATAAATGAAATTCAACAAATGAGATAGTTTTGATGTAGCACTAAGCCGGGGGGCGTTTTATTGCATCATGTAACATCATATATACACGTGGGTGCTGAGTTGCATATTTAATGTATCGTGTATATATAAACAGTGGTGTCCGTATAATAACATTCAGTACAGCTTAAACTCAATACGACTTTAAATATTCTCAAAGTTAAATATACGACCAAAAGACATGGGTAAAATAACGTATAGTTCATACAAGTAACGTTCTGAACTTTCCTTTCATTAAAATGTTTGCATTAAAATGTTGCATTAAAATGTTTGCATTAAAATGTTGCATTAAAATGTTTGCATTAAAATGAATTAAAATGCATCGCTACTTTCTCCCTTCCTTTCATATATTAGCAGGTATGTACATACAATATGAAACAATTCCTCCGTTGATATGTACATATGTATAAATAAGTTAACAACAGAATAGAAAACTTAACAACTAGCACAGACTAGAAGCGTAGGGAGCGGGTACGTTTCTTCTCGCCGGCGGTCCAAGACTTGGCCTTAGACCGGAAGTGACGTAGGTCGATGGAGTGGTCTGCGTGTAGCATGGGGGTGTAGTTCCGGGGGTAGCAGTCGTCCTGCAAGAAAACCACTTTATGAGTTTTGGAGAGAAAAACAAGCCATATATATAGAGAGAGAGACAGGCACGTCGTATTATTATAAGCATACACATTTAAAATAAAATCAAATTACGATAACTTTGTATATTAAAAATGTCACGATCAAGAGAAACTGTAGGGGTTATCTAGGGGTTCGTGCAACCAGACTAAAATGTTACTTCATAATATCACAGATATTTATGGTTGTTTTGGACTATAACGGCAAAGTACATTCACTTGACATACATAAAATCATGTTTGTACTTCCAAAAACCCTTCCACCGCTGTTT
>JAVCKZ010079770.1:0-12825 GCA_034780755.1 Lepetodrilus elevatus
TCCCCCTATATCCCTAAACGGGTAGTCTGGTCGTGGTAATGTTGTACCCGTAAAACAAATGTTACAAAGACATATTTTGTATCAAAAGAAGCGCAATTGTATGCTCTACATGATGTGAAATTTCCCTCTTTGGTAATCCTCTGGGAACAATTTCTACAAGACGATTAATCCAGCATGGTAATTAGGAATTGTGTCTGAGCTATATTTTATACTGCTGGAAAAGTTTTAAGGAACGCATGTATTGTATTTATCCCCCATAGTGCATGCATATTTATTTTACCTACATGATACTGCAACAGACAGTTATAGCTTTAATCATCAATTATGACAACTAATGTGCAAATACACAACGAAGCATTTAAGTTTAATAATTCTCATTGTTTACTACAAAACTTACCAAGTATTTTCCTTAGCCTTGATAGCGCAGTGGTTGCGGTCGTGGATCGATTATGAGTGATTCCATGAGCGTGGGTTCGAGTTCCACTCATGGCAAATATATTTAGAAAATATCTTACTTGAAAGTAGTTCCAATTTCTTCCACCTCAACCGTGTTCTAATTGCCCTCAGCGGTGTTCTAAGTGCCCCAAACTGCTTCAAGATGTCAAATTGAGGCAAATAGAACACGGCTGGGAAGGGGTAGCCATGATTTAAATGACAGTTAACACACGGCCCTCGGGCGTTACAGGCATGCCGTGCACTCCGTTTCAGGAATTACCCCTCTGGCTAATTCCTTCAACGTCGTGCGTTACACGCCTGTAACGCCCTCTGGCTGTGTGTTAACCATCACATAGATACACGTGCTGAAATTGGACATTCGGAAGAATTTGTCCACCAAACATAGAGGTTCTGCAATAAGCAATGCTATTTTGCCTCCATGTCGAAATGTGTGATCTTCACATAACGTTGCGTGGCTAACATGAGCGGGAGTATACAAACCCTTATAAACCACGTGACCATTCAATGTCACGTGCCGCATGCTATTCATCCAATGTGGTAGCTTTTGAAACTAGGTCAGATCTATTTTTAGAATTTCCCTGAATTTTCCGAGTTCCGGTGATAGTCAAACAAGAATACTAGGCCTTGGGTTGACTAAAACTCCAAAGAAAACTATATATGAATACGCCGTTCATAAGGATCGTGTGCGTAACTTTCTGTTTGATTCAGAGATGAAGTATACAACGCAAGGTACGTAAACAAAACAACAGCCACGCACATGCCACCTACACCGTTGCCATAACCAGATTCGTTAAACCGGATACGTCTAACAATAGAATCTGACATACTTATGGGTACAGCTTCCAATGACGTCTCCCTGACCTCGATATTGAGACACGTTGACACAGTAACAGGTTGACAGTAACAGGGGTGCGTTCAAGCTAGAATACGTATCGATATGTATTGCTATGTATTGCTGCAGAAGCCGTTCAGCAACGTGCGTAGCAATACGTATTAATACTTTTCACTACGGGTCTGGAGGCCGTGCGCTGTGTAGGAAAAGCAATATGCACGAAGCCGTTCAACGAGTAATACATGTAGGAAAAAGTATTGTATTCATGTATTCTAGCTTGAACGCACCCCTGATGGTATGCATTTACCCCGCATAAGATTGCCCTTTGACCTCGCCTTGATGCACAGACAACGTTCATCTTGGGTTCCGGTCATGTGGGTCTGCTACGCAATGTTAGCCAATCAGTGGTCGCTTTACATGTTAAACGGTACAGAAAATTTGTAAACAACCGCAAGCGTCTATCTAGGTGAGGCTGTGATTGGCTGTGGTCAAAGAGTTCAAATTGACACCGCTGTTATGGCGATTACCTGAGACCGTAACTAGCGAGTGTCATATATCTGTTTGAGATATTATTACATGTAGTTTTCTGCAATATGCTGAGGTTTTCTGAAATATTATAAAGACTAGATATATTCTAAGATTTTCTGTAATATTCTAAGGTTTCGGAGCGACCACAACAAAGACAATTCCTCGGCAATGCTGAGAGAGTGGGTACTGGCAGTAGAACCTCTTTATCATCAAATAGATGTCGACATTGACGTATCAGAAACTGGTGAGTCCATTGAAACGTAATTTTCTGACACACTTAAGAAACTTAATTTGTATAGGGATTTGTTAAGAAAACTATCAGTTGAGCCTTAATACAAATTTAACTGCTGAAAGATAACTTATTGTATGCATAATAAAATATCTTGACATTAGTCATGATCGACCTCTGAGTCTAAACTTTCAATCAACAATCATAAGCCAAACACACTATCAACTGTGCAATGCAGTCCTCGAAGAAACTACTCGTAAATTCATCTAGTACTCCATATGTCTTCCATGGACAAACATAACATTGAGGCGTGTTAGTGCTGCCCATTGAGGATATAGCTTGCTTTAAAACTTGAATTACATTTTTATTTATATTTAAAATTTACAGTTTATAAGTCGGATAAAGCACTTTCCCTCTGTCTTACAGGACATAGCATAACCTCTCAATTCGGCCAGCTAACGCCCTCGGTCTTACTTCTGCTGTACCCTCGTTAATTGGTCTTTCTATGTCCTGTAAGACTTTGCGGTCATACTTGAGAGCAATACTTGAGAGCAATTGAGAGTTGCTTTAAATAAAAACAAATATTATATTGGTCCTGAATGTGTTTTTACCTTTTTCCTCATAGGATACTCACAGGAAAAGTCTAACACAGATTGGACAGAAGAGAGATTTGACAACGTTATCAAGCTACGCGAAGAGGCCCTCAATACAGCGAGGGATTCATGGGCAGATTACATCTTTGTAAGTCACTTAACCATATACATATCGTTAACATGTCATGGCCCAAACAATATATACAGTTACATTTTCGTCGCTACTCATTACGAAAAATGTACCAAAAGAAATGAGAGCTTCATTAATCAATATGACCCATGTTTTTATGTTTCAGTTAAATTATCATCCTTGGTCTGTCAGTACCAACTGATGCTCACAGGTTTACTGCAACATTCAGTGCTACAGATGTTGTAGGTTTCCTCCTGCCCTGAACTGACAAACCATGATATGAGTAAAAGAATCTTGAAAGTGACTAAAAATCCCAATTATAAAAAGAAAAGAATGATTGTACCACTTAAAAATAATCATGTACAGTATATCTGATGTTATATAATATTTACAACTTTTCTCTTTGCAGATGTTGGATGCTGATGTAATCTTGGAAAATAATCATACACTGCAGATCTTAATGGCTGAAAATAAGTGAGTGTTCATAGATCTGAGTCCTGTTCAGGAGGGCGAGCTTACGTGTGAAATCTCTGTAGCAACGTTCATACTTCATATGTGACGTCGCGCGTGAACTCGCCCTCCTGAACAGGCCTCAGTACTCTTCCTTCCAGGCATCGGCTACTTCAGATTGTCACGCCTCGGAGACAACATCATTTTTCGTGATTAAATGAAGATACACGTATACTGAACAGTTTAGCAAATTAATTTATATGAACTAATAATTTCATTAAAAAATGTGTATTTATACATATGATTTATTTAAGCATACTACTTGCAAGATTAAAAATAGAATTGTGCAATTGCTATAGGGCTGCACTTGCAAGATAATGTGTCTAGTTTAACGTATTGTGGATTTTATCCCGTCCTTACATTGTGCTCTGATTGTCACTGATAAATACATGAACAAGCCAGCTAGTTAATGTTGCAGATTAGATTGTGCAGTGAAGTGCAAAGCTGTTCATTCAGTCGGAGTGCAATTACATGGGAGCAAAGCCTGAAGGGCATTATTGATGGTTATTATATTGAGGGAGTACTGTAACTAGCACATCCATACATTTATATACATAATATACTGGAGGTGTGTGTATGTCTATGGAGGACAGTGTATGTTAACCTATGTTTCCAGGACTCTGGTTGGGCCTATGTTGAACACCAGCCTCAACGGAATATACTCAAATTTCTGGGGCGGAATGACGGAAGATGTGAGTAGTTATTTTGAACGATGTCTGACCTCGTCTGCAGATGTGTTGTGTATATATATATATGTAGCGCAGTGGTAGAATGTTGGACTCTCGAGCCAAAGGTTCCAGGTTCAAATCCCGCTCCGGGGGCCCGGCATTAATGTTTGCGAAGCATGAACAAAATAATAAGTGGAGAAAAATTCCTATTTGCAGGGCTATTACAAAAGGACTGCGGAATACGTCCCAATAGTTGCGCGAGAAAAGCACGGATGTTTCGAGGTCCCCATGGTGCACTCTGCTCTACTCATTGACCTGAGACACAAGATTTCCGCAAAGTTCTCGTATGCACATCGACCAGAAGGATACCAGGGACCCCTCGATGATATTATAATATTCGCTCACACGGTGAAACATGCTGGTAAGGAACTGTAAATTTTAAGAGATTATACTATAATGAGCAGATGTGAGTTTACATTCTAACTAAAGGACCTGAGGCCATGTTCCAAAACATTTGATGTTCCTGAAAGTTTTTAATTTTGTAATGATTTTGTTACATATTCAGCGATGAAAATCTACTGCTTATTTTGACAGTCTGGGATTGATCTTGTAAACCTCATGAGTACTATTACATCTTCATCAGACGAAGTTGCTCGAGAAATATATATGGATCAGAGTTATCTTTTCCTTTGCAGGCGCAGTGTTTCACGTGGTCAACAAGGTGTATTTCGGGACGATTCAGGTTCCGCTGGACGACCACTACAACCTGGACTATGAACAGGACCAGTTTACGCATACCATCCTTGAGGCTATGGGTGAGACATCTTCCTCACCCTCCATCCCTCACCCCACCTTCTCAAGATTTTATATCAGCAAAATAATATTAGAATTTGCTCTAAATAACAAACAAAGCAAAAAGTTAGTCTAGCGTAGCAGAAATAATATTAGAAATCAATTTAAATCTCAACAAACAAAACATTTATGTGAATAAAAAAAAATACACTTTAAAAAAAGTTAAATGTTCCGTTTCCTGTCTGATTCCAGTGGAAGGTCCGCCGTTTATTCCGCTATACAGGTCTCCACACGTGACTGTTCCGGACATCGTTCCTACGGACAAGCTGGGCATGGATGAGGTAGGAGAAGAACGCGAGATCTGACGCCGTGCTTACCAACAGTTCTTTGTTTCAGTGATTTAAGAAATAATACCCTGGTTTTATTGTGTTTCATTATCACATTTAGGTGAAAGTTTCCAGCTGTGATGTAAAACAATAACTTATTCACTCACGTTTGTTTATTTCATATTAAAATTGTAGAAATTCTGGAAATCTCAAGTGAAGTTGCTCTCTATATAGTAATACCTGATAAAGGATAATTAATTGCACAAACTAAAATAATATTTTTATTGATTGTTTAGACATAATATATTGATCATGGTCACATTGGGACTTTTTATGTCGTCAGTCGGGAATTATCAAATTGAATTATCATTCCAGATCTACATGGTCAACTTACTGAGGCGTCCTGAACGACGGAACCGGATGATGGAATCTCTTAAGCACCTCGGAATTAAGGTCAAGGTCGTCAACGCTGTTGATGGAAAGTAAGTTATAGCAGATTATTTCAGCAAGGAGTAGATTAAATATGTATAATTAATTAATTAATAATTAGATTCTATTAAAATATTTATTGTGAATTTATAAGTAATTGCCATGAATACATTTGATTGAGGTAATCATTGTTAATTTATACATGTTATAATTACATTTGAATAAAATATCATTAATTTATAATCATGATACATAATTGCATTTTCTGTTCAGGAAGTTAAACACTACGTATCTGGATAGTCTAGGTATTGATATGTTGCCTGGATACGAGGACCCATATTCTCACAGGTGAGACCGTCAAATATCAGGATTTCTTGCCAAAACATAAAATAAAATAAATATAATAATTCAATTTGTCCGCCACAACAGAAAGAACTACTACCTGCTATAATAAGATGCAGCAATTCACGGAACTGTCACTAACCTGACCAGTTCACACTTGAAACGAGACCAGTTCTTGCTTGAAACTTGAAGTTTGTATGTTACAGAGCGTTGACGTATGGCGAGATCGGATGCTTCTTGAGCCACTACTTCATCTGGCAAGAGGTGAGTGGCAAAATTTGTGGATACGTGATATCCTGCAGTGTGTAATTTAAATGCTGGAAAGTAATCGTCTGAAATTAATTCATTCTTAATCATTGAAACGTGCAAATTAAATAAAAAATATAAATAAAATAACTACAAAATATTTGGTGCAAATGGGCGATATATTGCTGTTGCAGTGGTAAGAAATGTGGTAAAAAATAAATTCCTCACTTTTGAGTACGATTTCATGCTCAAGCTCTACGGTAATTTTAATTGTGAATTTGTGAACAAATCTGAGTTGCACATGACATTGTACTCAAAAAGGGTTCGTAATGGGGCCAGATATCGCAGTTTTAATGGGTATAGTTGTGAAAATAATTATGATATATTTGGCATACTTTTATGTTTGATGGACTGTGTTTAGGTTATAGAGAAGGGATACGAGAAGATCATCGTGATGGAGGATGACGTGAGATTTGAGCCATACTTCAAGAAGAAGTTTGACATCATGATGAGAGAGGCTGACTCGGCCGTGCAAGACTGGGAGATTATGTACGCTTTTCACACAGCTATTTCTCCCAGTATTAGTATTGTTGCTAATCTTCTAGCCCACCAGTTATACAAATCTAAAAGCCCAATTTAATTTTTTTTTAAATTTAAATAAATATTATTAATAGTAGTAGTAGTAGTACATGATCAAGATAGGATGCTGTATGTAGCATGGCAATGCATATATCATCCTTGGTCTGTCAGTACCAACCGGTGCTCGCATTTTTACTGCAACATTCAGCGCTACGGATGTTGCGGGTTTCCTCCTGCCCTAAACTGACAAGACAGAAATATCATGTCAGAAATGTAACGTTCGCGTCTGTCTGTCCACAGCTACCTGGGGCGTAAGATCCTGCAGACCCGCCTGGAGAGTCTGGTCAAAGGGACGGAGACGCTGGTGTGGCCCAGCTACTCGTACTGGACCCTCAGCTACGTGATGACCCGGTCCGGCATCCAGAAACTGCTCGCTCAGAAACCTCTGCATAGGATGATCCCTGTGGACGAGTTTCTACCCATCATGTTCGACAAACATCCACAGTACGTGTGACAAACAGCTGCAGTGTATGACAAATAGTTTGTATGACAAGTATCCACAGTATGTGTTACAAACATACACAGTATATATGATAAACATCCACTGTATGTATGACAACGATCTGCAGTATGTATGACAAACTTCCATGAGTGGTTAGCAGCCCACAACATTAGATTTTCATCTCAGTACTCACTCTGATGTCCGTACTTTCTATCATCCTTGGTCTGTCAGTACCAAGTCAGTGCAGGCAGGTTTTCTGCAACATTCAGAGCTACAGATGTTGCAGGTTTCTGTTTCCTCCTGCCCTAAAATGACAAGTCTTGACATATGGGAAAGAATATTTAAAGTGGATCTAAAACCTGAATTCAAAATATTTTTGACCATGAAATATGTCAACAAGCCTTTAACTGTCTGCCTCCTGGATTTGGCATAAGCAATTCTCTTTATGTCATCTCCGGTTGCCTTCAGCATAGAGAGTGTTACGTCAATGTTCTTATTTCCTCCCTCAGAAAAGACTGGCTGATTCAGTTCGAGCCGAGGAACTTGGTGGGACTGTCTGCCGAGCCGCTGCTGGTATTTCCCACTCACTACACAGGAGAGTTCAACTACATCTCGGACACGGAGGAGTCGGGCATCATAGAGATGGAGGAGGTGGATGAAGAGGTGGGCGCACCTCAAGTCGAAAACGCCTCGGGGTGTCCTGCAGGAAAATGTGTTCACGACGAGTTTTAAATGCCAAAAAAAAACTAATTCTTAAAATGCCAAATTTTCCATGTCTGACTATCCGACCAACTTGTTTTAATATTTAGCTCAACCAAGTTGTTATGAACATATCGTGGTATATGTGGTCATGTTTGCCAAATCTTCATGGTTTCTTTCTCCATTTTTGGTTCAATGGTTTCTTTATGGTTTTTTTATGTTTCTGTGAAGCATAGTATTTTTCGGTTAATTTAACTTCTTTAAAAAAGGTTTTATGAATATTCTGATCGATGAATTCCCCACTGCCAGAAACCAGAGTCTTTCTCCCTCATTGTAAATGTCTATTCTTATGTAATGAAATCCATGAACTTGATATTTATCCCAGGGGTAGAAATAACGCCTGCCCGCGGGCCAAAGGCACTTTAAACCATTGTCAGGGACACTAACTTCATTTCTCACGTAGTTAAGTCTGGGGCTCGCACTCCTGAAGACTTGTTTGCTATTCTGGGGAATTAAGTGTATATAACGAGTGTGTGTTTTATCATAAGTATTCATAGAAATAGAAAATAAGGAAAATATTTCTCCTAAATATACATGACAAACTTCAGTTGAGCTATACTGAATATTTGTCTGTTATGATTATTACCAAGGAAGGTATCCTTTACAATAATTTACTTGATGCTACCTTGAAAATGTTGAGCATTTTGTTTTTATTAAACAAAATTTAAAATTAAAGGGCACTCTTATTCCAGGAGATTTACACTTATTTCTACCCCTGTTATCCCCACAAGTGATTAATAAATCAGTATTAATAAATCACTCCGATTTTAGGGCAAAGGAATTATGTTCATAATAATAAAAGAATATTTCTTTAACCGATCCATGTCGATGTATATTTTTGGCATTGGTTACTCCTCGTGCATTGAATTGCATTTCTGTATGTTGTAAAACTATCTCACAAAGTGTTATGAAAACATGAGAATTATCCTGCTCATGCCTACCGTCCAATATGTATTCATGTTTTCTGTACATATATTTTCTCACATTTTGTATATTCTATTTTTTAAATGGATCTGTTAACCTTCCTACTGCTGGAGACAACCTCATCGCAAATGGGTGAAAGATTCCCACACCGACGTTAAACTCCATAATATTCACTCACTCATGCTGGAGACAACCAGGGATAACACACTGAGAGGTGATTGTGATTGGTCAAGTCTGGAACGCTAGTGGTTGTCTCCCCTCTTGAACCCCTTATGCCACCTGGCCCCGAGATTACGAAACTTTCTGAGCACAAAAAGGTACTCAGACTATGACGTCACATGACGTTTTCTGAACACAATTCTGAGTTGAGTACGAAATCGTACTCAGAAAAGTTTCGTAATCTCGGGGCCTGGTGGTGTGGGAAGAGTAATCTGCCTTGAGTGATTTGTGTGCAAACAAATCAAAATATTAGCACTTTTGTGCTTTAATGCTTATAAATTAAAATACATTCAACCTTTTCTGAATTGTATTTAAGGAATGACGTCAGAAGCCACTTGCTTTATGGCCTCTTGCAGGCAAGTGGGTTTTCGCGAGTAAATTCAATAATGTGTGAAGTGCTTTATGGAACATCTGGTCACATGAACTCACATCGGGAAATAAAGGACACGGGATGTCGATGCCAGTCACAATCTTAAATTGTTTTACAATTCAGTGCTTATCATGATCCAGACTTTTTTTTTATTGCATTTACATATATATTTTTGTTCAATTGAATCATGCTATTAATACACTGTGTCCAACGAGAATGCGTTTCTTATTATGAATATATTGGTTGTACTGGACACTTGTGTATTACATGATTTCAATGGCCATAACTACCAGACTGGTGCTACCTGAGGAACACGTGTTATTAAAGTTTTGTGAAATGGGACCCATGCTTCTGTTCAAGTAAGAAAGAACCGAGGCCTGTTCAGAAGGGCGAGTTTACGCGAGTTCACAACTGACGTCACATATGAAGTATGAACGTTGCTAAGGAGATTTCAGGCGTAAACTCGCCCTCCTGAACAGGCCTCAGGAATGGATCCCAGCTTCAATGTTGCCAAACAATTTCATATGTTAATTCTGCATGTCCTGGTTACTCCTCTATTTGTGCCATATTTGGCAATTGTGCAATCTGATGTTCAGATATTTGTATATTACCGTAGCTAGAACGTAAAAGATTTTAAGGAGAGAAATGAGAACTAATATTGATTAGATTGGCAATTGTGTGTCAATACTGTGAAAATGATGTACACATCTCTATTATATGTTGCTCAGCCCCAACTCTGGATATATGCAATCATGTTTCTTAACCTTTTTTTCATGCTGAAGGTAGGGCTGAAACGGGTACTACATGTACTACTCGAGTAGTAAATTTATACTCGAGTACTCAAGAGTGATTTCCCCTTTGTAATTAACAATGGCAGACGTATAGATTTTTTTATTTAAAAATTAGTTTGCTTTTCAAAAGTGCTAAATATGACCGAAAAAGTCAGGAAATCGCTTATTTGGCCGTCTCAGGTTTTTTTAAATGTGGGAAAGCATGCCTCTGGACCATAGTTTGCTCATTTGCTTCGCAACCGACGGCAATGCGCTTCGCGACTAGTAATTCAACATGAGTAGTCGAGTACCAAATGTCCCACCCGTTTCAGCACTAGCTGAAGAAGACTTAATCCAGCAGGATAATGGTTATTTAACCACTAAACAAAACAAACTAAATGGTGCTTTAAATATATGACCGGTTTTACTCTATACTGTAGCTTACATGTATATCAGTAGAACAATATTCTATCTTCAACCTGCCAATATTTTGAAATGTAAAGTTATGGATACTTGAACATTATTATTGTTTACAAGAAGTGTGAAATTCTAGACTATATTGTCTCTGCATGCAATGTTTTCAATCAAAATAAACTGGTGCTGTCAACTTGTTACTCTGTGAGTTTACAAAATGGCAATAAAATATTTTTATTATGCAAGTCTTTGGCTCGAGTTTTTATTTAAATAAGACAACCCAGGGCAATATTATACGTCCGCTTCAGAGAATACTAGTACTAGTATTTAGTAGTCGAAGGGAGATAACTATTTCCTTCTTCTGATTTGGAGGTAGACTTGTTCGGTCGTTGCCAGTGTAAACAACTTCACTGGAATCTTTTAAAAACTTGCTTTTTGTGTCTGAAAACCACTATCAACGATGGCCGGAGCAAAATCATTTGTCGATGCAAAACTATCTCAAAGGAAGGTGATGTTATTTTCCAAAACACATTGTCCGGATTCAAAGACAGCAAAGGAAATCTTGGAGAAATACGACTTGTCTCCGCAGACATATGAAATTGTGGAAATCGAGAAACGACAGGACTGTACACAAATAGAAAACTACTTTCACATTCTCTGTTTAACGGATTCTAGAGAGGTAACACTAATCACCTATTTATTTGCATTAACTCCTGTCTAACTTTAGTTTGTGAACCTCGAGTTGAGAATGAGTCTGTACTAAAAAACGTTTTGTATTCTCAGTGTCTCGGATCTATATTTTCTCTTGGCAGGTCCCACAGCTGTTTGTCAACGGAAAATACATCGGAGGTCAACGGGAAATTCCCCGGTTCCATGAGTCGGGAAAACTGAAGGAAATCTTGGACAATCGCTAACTGAGGAATAATTAACAATGTTGTATCGAACATGGAAAATCGGATTGCATTTCAGTAGTTAATTATTTTAATATTTATTTTTATATTGATTGTTTGTTAATTTTGTCAACATCAGTTAATACACCAGTTAATACAGTTAGTTCATTTTGTCAATATATGTATTATCCTTCTCCCTGCTGAATAAAATCAAGTGTTCTATTTCTGCAATGATCGGGTAACTTAAGTTGCCTTCAGCAGGGAGAGGCATACTATCACATGTGGAAAGCTTTTTGGAAGTACAAACTAGTCCAAAACAGCCATAAATATATGTGATATTATGCCTTTAATGTGGTACACACCAATATATATTTAATTTAACAGTATTTGTGATTTTATAAGTTTGTGTCGTTCAATGTACGAACAGGTTCAGAGGATACCAGGAGAGTGTAGCAATCCAACACATGTATCACAACTAGTCTGTAGTACAGTGACAAACTCCAGAAGTCGTCACGTTATGTGACATACATACATCACTGCAATACACAATGTGACAGTTGTGTCATCATCCACGAGACATCACACTTCTGTCATCATACATCCATGAGACATCACAATTCCATCACCATTCCGTTGTTACTATCACAGATTGATATCAAATTTGTTTGATCATTAGCTTTTGACCAATCAGAAATTTTGCTAAATTACTGTAAACTATTGATAACAGAAAACATAAAGATGGGTTCACAAAAGGTCAGCTATTAATGTATTAACAATAGTGGAAATAAAAACACATTGAATTTTAATAAAATGTCTTGTATCAAATTCTGATCTCAATCACTCCATAGATAATGCAATATATCGTCAGATATTTTTCTGATTAAATGTTAAATGTATACATTTAATGTATGTTGTATTTCCTCTTGTATGTAAATGTAAAATGTATAAATATAATGTACATGTATGTTGTATTTCCTCTTGCCGGTATATGTACATGGGTGAAACATTTTATGTAATTTCAATGTATTTCTAAAATATTATTTACCGTATATTTCTTTCTTTATTTTTATGATCAAGAAATATTAAGTTTGATAAAAATAAATGCACGTACAATAGAACTTCAAGATAAATAATAATCAAATTTAATCAAACATTGTGAACATTCTTATAAAGTGAAAGCCAGTGGAAGTGCATGATTTGACAAACCTGCCTATCCTGAGATTCGAACCCAGGATGTGGCTGATTCCGATCTTTTTATTGATATGTTTGTTAGAAGAATGAAAGATTGTAATCAGCAAGCCTGGTATGAAAGTGTAT
>JAVCKZ010079781.1:0-12824 GCA_034780755.1 Lepetodrilus elevatus
CCTCAAGTTTGTTTTATATCGTCCGTATCCTGCTTTTGGGATAAGCACTATGTATTATGCTCGCCAAGGCTCGCATATTACAATGCTTATCCCAAATGCAGGATACTGACGATATAAAAAACTCGGGTAATAATCTCTATATCCCGCTTTTGATGTGCAATCTCCCACAAAAGAATTGTTTTATCTTGTTTATTTGTTTTTACACATATTTTTCGTATTTGTTTATATATCCATACATGAAAGTTTAAAATATAAATATTTTTATTTAAAATATAGTTCCCTTTCGAAGTGTTATAGGTGATAAATATAACCGAAAAAGGCAGGAAATCACGTATTTGGCAGTCTCAGTTATAAACATTTCTGTGGGGCACTCCCCTACATTACTTTGCGACTTGTATATATTTCTCCCTCTTTTCACATACCGTACTGTAGTTATAGGGAGATATGACATTCATTTCAACTTGGCACCTCTGACTACAGTACCTCAGACAGTTGTAGTTCATGCAGACATATTCTACATGTATTCAAAACTCCAAACAGTCGGATTATACAACCAGAATGTCATATAAAAATATTGTTCAGGTATATTACCCATTTAAGGCATAATATCACAGTTGATTGACCTGTATAATGGACAAACGAATTTCGATCTGAGACTAATTACGATGGATTTATCCACCCAAAAGTTGTTATTTACTGATGTACTTAGTCCACTGGGCCAGTATTCATAAAGGGGATAAGTCCGTTTTTGCTATATATTTGGTCATATCTGTGATATTGTGCCTTTAAGCTCAAATTAGTAGCACACTAGTGTCCACATTTTTTACCCCAGTACCGGTAGTCGGTGTAAATCAAAACTTATGTGATTTCCTGGAATAAGAAAACCATGGATTAGGCACTGATTTACGTTCAAACTGCAGTACGACTTTCATGTAGCCAAAATAAATTCTAGGAAGTTCTGTGCAACTTTTGAGATTTTAGTTTTGACTTTTTATATAAAATTTGTTTACAGTTGTATATGTACATTTTCTACTTTTTTGTTGTTGTAAAAATAATGAGATGCATTTTTAGGCAGGACAAATCTCAAAATGTAATGATAATACTCGACAATCTTAGAATGTTCCAATCAAAATACGTGTCCACATCGCATTTTTAATCATTCAAATCAATTACCTCAGTTTTTCATTTCATAAGTCATCTAATAGTTAGTCAGAGTGACATTAGAACAAAGTGATCTTTGACATTTTAGAACAAATTTTTGTTATGTTTTCGACAAGATATTGTCAGAATTATATAGGCTACTCGCATTATCTTTTTATTCTTATGCTTCAGGATAATTTATCTGATTATGTTTCAAATTACTATTATTTTTATGTGTTGTGTGTCTTTACATCATTGTTTTTTTCCTTAATAAACTGATTTGAATGTCATGTTGACATTTGCAAACTAATATTTGTACTTATTTTCTTTTCAAGAATAAATCTTTTTATTTGTCATGTTTCTTTCTACTAACCCAGAAAGTGTCAATGTAGACCTCAAAGTTCCCCAATGTTACAAAGTGGAATAGTATCCTGTCTTTGTAGAATTTACTTTTGTAATTGGGGTTTAGATCCACTTTCAAGATTCTTTCACTTATATTACGGCTTGTCAGTTTAGGGTGGGATGAACCTGCAACATCTGTAGCGCTGAATGTTACAGTAAACCTATGAGCACGAGCTAGTACTGACAAGACCAAGGATGATATTTGCATTGCCACTCTACAGACAGCGCATCCTATCAATATCGCGTCAGAAAGGTAACTTCCACGAATATTGATGCCGGGCACCCGGGGCATCGTTTCTCGAAGCTCTCACATCCACTATGAGACCATTGTGCTCTTGTAAGTGCCATATCCCCATGTACGTAATGTATAGGAGAGTCCTTATGGTCTCATAGTGGACATGAGTTTCGAGAAACGATATTTAAGATGGTATTTCAACCTGGGGTCTTTTGCTCTGAGGTCCAAACATTCTACTATTGTGCCACTCCTGTCAGTTACACATAATGCAACATGTCAGTAAACGAAAATAGTGTTCATAATGTAATCCGTCTTGCCCAGCCCACGTGACCTAACTCGATAGATTTGTATCGTCCCTTGGCTGCAAATCCTGGCACAGCGAGATCATGATTACTAGTTGCCACCTCATACAAGTTGGTACTATCACTGGTTCCATACACGTATGTCATATCAAAACAATAACTTTTTCTCTTGAATGGCTACAAGGGCTTTCATCTGATTAGGGTCTATATGTTGGACATTTAATCCCAAACTTAGTTTAAATATTGCTCCCAAACTTTTCGTCATTTTTGACGTTGTGATCAATGTAGACACAAGGGGAGACAACTCATTCTGCTGACAGGGTGTAAATCTGCCTGCCACATTTAGGTGGGAAGGGTAACAATGTAGTAAGTTGTACCCTTCCCTAGGGGAGATGAATGTAATCCAACATATAGGAAAAACAAGAAAATATAGTTCATATTTCACATTTAATGCAGTTCATGTTGAAAGATTTTATGATGATACACATATAGCAATATATTGTGCATTAAAATATACACTGTGGAAGCAGGGGTATGTATGATGTACGAAACAAGCAGACAAATATGATACAATGATTTAAATATGATAAAAATATGATACAATGATACAAACAGCTGGCAACAAATATCTGCCTGAAATTGCAATTCAATGTCACGGTGTAAAATGTATTCAATCCACAAAAATCTATCCTGTGGAAGAATTTTGTATATAGTTTCTCAGGACTACACTGACCCAGCATATAATTCTGGTAACGCTGTGGTAGCCTATGCCCAAAGCTGGAGCGAGCTTCTTTAGATTCATGCTAATTCAGTACTGCTCGGGGATAGTGCCTACACCGGGTAGGTCCCCTTACTTCATAGTACCGTATTTTATTTTATTTTTTAAATTTTATTTTGAATTTGTGCTTACCGGTAGTCGCTTTCTAGAATCTTTCACTAATACATCACATATTTCAATTAAAATTCCAAAATCTAAAAAATAATAACAAATTTATTTCCAATCCAAGAATTGTACAACAATAAATTTCAGGGTTAAAATATGATTGCCATACTCTGATATAATATAAAGCTAAAAACATAGATGACTCGAATTATATGGAAATGAATTTCTGACAGATTAAACAATTGTCATGTTGGTAATCAAGTTTCCAAGATCTGGCATTAATCCGATAGTACTAATCTTTCTGAAATTTTGGAGAGAAAAACGATAGTTTACATAATGTAATAATAATAATAAAATTATTAGAAAATAAAACTAGTATGACTAATATACTCAGGCCATATTCCACAGTGGTTCAGGAATATCACAGCGATTTCTTTGTTGGGAGAACCCATAACATCACTAATATAATAATGTTACAGTAAGACCGTGCAAGCCACAGTTGGTACATATGAACCAAGGGAGATAACTGCTGTTAAAATGAACAAATGGAGATAATTGCACAAAACGCAGATAAAGCATCCTCGTTAAAAACATGACCAATGTACCGGTATTGGAGCGTTTTTATACTGGGCATGCAAATTGTAAACCACTAATACTGTAAATCATTAATTTAATGTGAGCAGAATATTAATGCGAAATATGTGACTGCCGTAATGTCGCATTTAATTGCCATGCATTAAAGGTAAGTACCGGGAAAACACATGTATGGAGATATGACAGTTCGCATTTTATTGGTGTCGCATTTACGTCTAAAATCTAGAGGTCACATTAGGTTAAGTGATGCATTAATTTCATGATTTACAGTATATATTTGATTTGTATTTCAAAGAATTTTGCATTCAATAAACTGATCACATTTAATGAATAAATTAGTTCTTTATGTCACAGCAGGGATATTTCACCCATACGAGACTACTACTTCACATTTAACCATCTCCATGCTGGAGGCAACCAGAGAAGCCATGCCTGTGCCTAATCCAGCAGAGAGAGAACTCTACAATTAAGATGACAAGTAAAATAAGGCGCCAATGGAGTGATATGATCAAATGATGGTCACAACAAACAATGTACATATAATACAATAAATAAATGTACAAAACAAATTTATATATATCTACAAATGTGTAATATACACAATTCTATGTCACAATGTCAACATTGTGTTCTACAACCAGAGAAACCACATCAATTATTGAATTGTTTGTGTCCATCATTCATTGTAGGATTGTTTAATTTTACTAGTCATGTCATTTACTTCTAGAATTATTTATTGCACAATTCCTAGAATAAATAGCCCATTTTCTCCAGAGTCAAACATGGCTAGAATTTAGTGAAAGAGAAAAAAACTCACAAATAGGCTACAATAAAAAGCCATTCATGGTACAGTTATTGTGTATAATTTCTAATCTTTTCAATTGTTATCTTAATTATTTAAAGTAGTCCCAGATTTCAATGCATTGTTTACTGAGAAAAATGCACAGTATACAAATAAGAATGCCATTCTTAAAATCATTGCCCATCACATATGAGTGAAATATTCTCTCAGCGATGTAAAACTACAAATAAATAAATTAAAACCATTGCATAATATTTAAATAACAGAATAACATATAATATAATTAAAACTGTGGTGATTGCCATATTACTAAGGGAGATAATCCTACCCTACTCAGTCTGTTGGTGCTACTTCACACTTGAAAATAGACATAAATATATAAAACAGTAACTTGATCCAAATACAAGAATTGTTCGACTAAACACAACCTAATGCTTTTGGCACATGCCTTATAAGCCATGTAAGCATAACTATATTTTGTTGCATAATGTGGCATACATTTAAAGGCATACAATCACAGATAGTTCACCTACATAGTGGGTTGACAAAGTTTTACCTGAAAATATATACATTTAATTTGATGAAACAAGTATAAAATATACAGCCAGCTATTTATCCCACAATTAACAGATTTTTGGAGGTACAAACACCACAATTCTATGCATGCCAAGTGAAATGTAGTTTGCAGTCACAGCTAAGAGATATATTCCGAAACAAACATCACTATCTGTGATCATATACCTTTATAAAATAATCATGTTTAACCCTCTCCCTGTTCGATTAGGCATATGCAAAGCTCTTTAGGGCATATCTGGTTGCCTCCAGCATGGAAAGGGTTAAAATGTCATTTTGCATTACTGGCAGTTGTTTAAACATGATTGTCAAATAAAATAAAATGCTGATCTTAAAATAACAACAGTAATAACATTTCCGATAAATTAATGAATTGATGTGAACAAATACCAAATAACCAAACATAATTAAATTCACACTGTATTGAGCGAGTGAATATATGGAGTTTGAACAATTCAAAGTAAATAAGTTCACAATACTTTCCAACATATCGATTGTAGTTTTCACAATTTAATCAATTTACAATATGCTTAAAATATATTTTCCCACTAATCTCAAAAACTAAAATCTAACGAAACCCTGCTTACGCGTTTGACCCAATGACCTCTTATGAAACTATACTTCCTGTTGATCTGATCGCTTATTGCCAAACCGTGTAAGGTGTACAACTGTTACTTGTGTATGAATGACATATATAGACGACACTTGCTCTAGATGACCATTATGAACACCCTTACCCACTGAGCTTTCGACAAGTAAATAGCTAATTATTAAAGCTCTAATTTAGACTGGCTTTGACTCGGTTTCCTATTGCATTGCTTGGATTACACCGTGAAAGGTCAGGTCAAATCTGAAAGGTCAGGTCAAATCGTGATGTCCTTAGATCATGTAGATCCTGGTCTTTAGAAAAATAGTGGTAGAAATGTTCATGATCTACAGAAGAAACTATATTATGACAGCGGTTGTTGTAAGCCATGTACATAACAATGTGATATTCTCCAGGCAACTGTGTATAGGATAATACTTGACAGTTGATTGACACTTGACAGTTGATTGACACTTGATGGTTGATTGACAGCAAGATGCACACATCGCCCTGCCACTCTACATTGCACTTCATTAATGACTTTCATATGCGACAATCAAAATAATATTATGTTTCTTCATGTCTCTCATGAAAACATTTAAATATGATTAAAGTTTGTGGAAACTACATATATATAGTTGCATTCCAAAAATAAAGTTCATAAATAAAATCTTATGAATATACATGTCTTGCTATAAAGACATGACAATATCTTTATACATGTTTGGCATACAGTGGCTACCATATATAATTAATTAATTAATTTTATGTAAAATTTCAGATTGATAAATTCTGTTTCTGTTAAAATGAAAAATATGAATATTATTATTGGATTTTACTATTTGCAGGTAAATATTTTTTTAAAAACCTATTTTATTTATTCATGTTCTAATGATTGCAAAATAGCAGATTTATATGTTCATTGTGAAAAGAATACATGATGATCATACAATACCGTAATCACAATGTACCGAAAATATTCATATGGTTCCATGATTACATAATTCTATCAATAAGAGACAACACGGCTTAATGCAATAATGTAATCGTAAAATAATTATGAAAGGTTAATACTGGTTTCAATAAAATCATCCACATCCACAAATGGATAAAATTTCACAGTAAAACATCACCGATTATACAAATGTTTGTTAACAATTGGCATATAGTTTTGCGATAAAAATCGATTACAATTCTAAAGAATGTTCTACTCTAAAACATTCACTAAACATAACTGCTTAATGGGCCGTTTCTCACAGTAATAAATCCCAAAGGATGCGAAACTTGGCTGACGTCTGCATTCGAATTCTCGTTAACTGATGCTTCCCGTTGAGTTCCAGACTCCACCGATGCATTGTGGGAAGCATCGGGCCCTACAACTGGATAAGAAACTCTCTTTTTCGATTTACCCGGATTTCGTGATTTCCTGTAAGCAATTGCTGATGGGGAGTTTGACCCATCGAGACCTTGAGATGGCGACCCCTCACCTTGACCTGAAGGATTAACATAGGAACGAGGTCGCAAAGATTTTTGCCGAGTGGGGCTCGGACTATACGCACTTTTATCTGCACTTGTTAAATGTCTCTTACTGCCCGACTTAGCAGGTATGTTCACTTTGGTTTCGCAATTTAACGCTGTTTTCTCGCATTCAATGCTCCCCAACTTCCTGTCTGCATTCAGACCATAGTCCACATTTTCTGGATCGACCAGTTTCAACTCAACGACGCCGTTCCTTGTTTGGAGGAAACACGGGTCGTCGATAAAGCCGTACTGTTTGTAGGAATCGCACAAAGGCTTTACCACCTTCTTCTTAGAGTTGTCTCCCTTGCCTGCACTCGCGCGGGGAGACGATGTCTTGTTGCCAGGTGACCCATGTTTCTCGCCAGTGGATTTCTTCACGTGACTCGGAGAGAATCGGGCTGAGGCCTCGGCCGTTCTTCCTCCGCACGTGGGACTCGGAGGAAGATGTTGTCCGGTGTTTGGGGAAGAATGGGAAGGGTGTTTCTTTGGTTTGTTCTGGAGGATGCTTCCCGTGGAATGGCGGTTAGGTTTGTGTTTGTCCTTTTTCTTCGATTGGTGGGTTCTGGGAGAAAGGTTGTATTTGGCGTTTGCATCACCGGAAGTGGCGGCAGTTTGCATTTCAAGTCTGGTAGAGCTTGGCGCCGGGTTCTTGGATGTTTCCAGACACTCAACGCTGGGCTGAAGTCTCCTGAAATCGGCGCTGACGTCCTGAATCGCCCCGCTGGGCCTCGTGTCGTCAATTGAACCATCGCCTGCAGGTTGTGCTGCTTGTCCTTGACATTGGCTTTGACACTGACCTTGACTGTCGCACTGTGGAGGACCTTGACCTTCAAACTGCCGGGCGATGGCAGCCATCCTCATCGCGTGAGCAGACACAGGAATGTCAGGATATTGCGAGTCGTTTCGAAGCATTTTGTCCGCAGCCACCTTCGAAGCGCGTTTCTCCCCAGTCTCGGAACACACAGAGAACGAGGATATGTCTGACGTCATCGAATGAGACCGCTGCATTTGCCTGGCCAGAGGCGAGACTGGAGACGCGCCGTTCTCAAACGCAGGGGTGGGACTGTTCAATAAATTAGAAAGACGAACACTTCGGAGATACTCATGACTGGTTCTGTGCTGGTTGCCCGACGTATCCAAGTCCGCAGGCTGGGCACTGGCTCCATCACCGGCTGAAAGATCTAAAGGGGGAAGACTCTTGCGTAGCTGTTCTTGCTCACTGCTATCAAGTTTCCTTTCTCTGAGGACCACGCAACTCTGAGACATGTCTCTGTGATCAGGATTCGATGAACTAACTCCTGGCATTTCTTCAGTTAGAGGATGACACAGGAGCTCAGCACCGGCGGATGAAGAACAAGGATTACCTGAAGTAGCAGCATCAGCATCAGCTCTCTGACCTTCACCTTCACACTGAAGAAGTCTATGTGGGGGAGGCTGGGGATGTTTCTGACTACAATGTCCGGCATCTTGAGACGCAGCCCGGCTACCGTTTCCGATACCCCAGGACAGATCTGCTCCGGGATTCAGATGACCTTGGTTGCTCCTGGAAGTCTTGGGGCTGGAGCTGCTGTGCTGCTTCGACCTGCGACCTTTCGACCTCTCCTGGCCCAAGCAGAAGCTCGGAGGAAGACTCTGACTGGTTCTGCCGCCATCGCAGCCACGTTCGCCAGCCAAAGCCTGTTTGAGGAGAGTCTGTTCGCTGTCACAGCTGCAGTTGTGTGACTCCGTGCTGTCTGTACTCGTCGAGACACGTCCCGGAGAATTTGCACGGTCTGCTTCTGCGACTGCTCCTCCGTGCTGGGGGGCAGGGTTCAACTCGTGGTTTTTCGAGGAAGCTTGAGGGGAAGCTTCAGATCCAACTCTCCTCGGACTCTGCTGGCATTCCACTCCTCCTCCTCCTCCTCTTGAGAAACTCCTCTCCTGACTTTCAACCGGTCGGCCATTTTGAAGGTTCTCCTGGTGGCCTTGATTGTCTTCAGTGTTGCCCTGGGTCCCGGAGGTCACCATGTTGACATTGTTGTTGTTATTGTTGTTGTTGGTGTTGCGGTTCTGGTCCACTTCCTCGTACGGGGGAGGCGCCTCTCCGGGGAGTATGCGGGGGTGGGGTTTTGGGGAGGAGTATGGAGGTGGGGGATCCTCGTAAGGGGGACACTCGATCATGCCCAGGTACGTGTCCGGGATATACGGGTCTGACTCACTCTCTTCCAGCTGTTGTTGACGAGCTCGTGCCTCGAAACCTACAGCAGACGCAATGATTATTATTAATAACAATAATAATAATAATAATAATAATAATAATAATAAAAATAATAATACTGTAATAATAATAATAATAATAATAATAATAATAATAATAATGTACTTCTGCAGTGTCAACATTAGTACTTTGAATTAAAATTATTTCAATGAGAACATTACGTCATTAGACAAAGTAGAAAAATAACTAATTATTTCTAGGTGAACATACTAATATCTCATGATCAGAAGCAGACAACTTTGAATATTAAGATTATTTCATGGAGTACTGTGTATCATGTCATTGAACTAGGCAGAAATATTTGTAGAGAAACTCACGTCTCATGGCCAGAAGCAGACGTCTCTGTCGGAGTCGGTGGACCATGAAGAGGAGCAGAGCCAGAACCAGGAATGACGTCACTGTGCTGGCAACTAGCCGTAAGCCCAGGTTTGTGATGCTGTCATCTTCCACTGAAATCAGGGGGAAGCAATTCTAAGTTCAAATGTAACAGACATTTATCGGTAATGACACAATATGTAAAACTCTGAGAATGCTTTTGAGTATGAATTTGGTGTGCTATAAATATACACATAATATGGTTGTTGTTATTATTATTATTATTATTATTATTATTATTATTATTATTATTATTATTATTATGATGATGAAATATAGATTTAGGTCTTAATGATCACTGTAGAACTGAGAATTAATTGATAAGAATATATTGATTTTTTTTATGACGAATAGCATACGAATAGCATTACATTCCAATAAAGTTATCCACTATTCCTGAAGGCTGAACACAAATTCACAACTTTCACAGTGGATTATACACATTTTATGATATATTTAATTTTCCCAAGAGAGGTGGAATTTTAACAAATTAATCCGGTAGGAATTAACCCTTTACCTGCACTTCCATCCCCTATCGTGCTGTTCTCCTGTCCCGGGAGGTCAGGGTTCAATCCCGGTGGGTTGCGACATTTGTAGACGCAGCATTCACTCTCGATCTTTATCCACTCGATGCAGTTGTTATCGGGCGGGTGGCAAGACACCGCCTGGCACATGATGGGGTAGCTGTCATCACACGTACATTTCATGCACGGGTCCTGGATGTTGGGGATGAACTGGGCTCCGTGTTCAACTTTGTTTCCTTTCCAGTCGTAGCAGAGTCGCTTCCCCTCGTTGGCGGCCATTACTGGAAGGTAAAGAAGAAAAATAGGTTGGTATTGGTAATCAAAATTAGTCTTGAGCAGTATATATAAAACTCCAGCAATTTCACTGCCAGACATCAGGACTGGTTAGTCTGTTATCCATCCTAACATGTTGGTCAGTGATTGATTATATCCATCTTAAAAAATAAAAATAAATTTAAATAACGCGACATGCAGGTGTGCAAGGCGAAACTTTACCAGTCCTCGCTGAAAATAACCTGTCGCGGACGGGCTATAGATAGATTTTATTTCCTCCAATTTTCTCCTAAGTACTACATTAGTTTTGCATATTTTTTACTAATGCATTATACGAGCCCTGTACTTGAAGAGAGAGTCAAATATGAATAATTTGCACATCAGGACAAACATTACAGACTCTGACATAAATAGACAAAATTGGGAGTCAATATCAATATTTTTATAAACGTTTTAAGGGGGATTATTCATCATTATAAGTCCTTTCAGGATTGTTGCAAGGTTGTCAGGTTGTAGCACAATAATTACTGTAAATCAGTACTACAATCATTTTGTGAAAGATACCTCTGAATTTTGTGTTGTGAATATCAACCAGTCAACATGATAATAATGATGATAATTAATATTTGACTTTTTTGTTTTCATAACCACCAATAATACATACAAAACACCACATCAGTGTAAATGATTCTTAAAACGTTTCACTGAAAAACATTCAATATGATGTTTTTTTTAAATCAGAAATCCCCAAATCTTAACACAAAAAAATATGAACTGTTGTTGTAAATATGAAGTGCTACAATAACATTATTAAACATTAATAAAAACATGAGCACATGATGGCTTTCATGATATCAAATTGTATATTCATCAAGGTTAATATTGACAATCACGTAATCTGCGATACATTCCTTTGGCGGCAAAACTATCACAGCTGGGGAAACAGAGTGTTGGCTTCTAGACATGATTTATTCATAACTTCACCCCAATGTTGACACCACTCCGCGATCTACTTGTGATGCAAGGCATGAATAAATGTATTAAGAAATCCCTTTCTTATTATTTTTTAAAAAGACATTTCATATAGTCTTCTGCATCACCATGGATACTGGTATCTTGGGAATAAAGACAGGTTTTCAGCTTGGGATATTTGGTATAATTTGCAATAATCTGTAAGAGTTCTTGCATTTGTCATATAGAAATGGTAGACTATGGAGGATTGAGAGCTAGTGAATTGAGGGTTTAACAGGAATTTCCACGATATTCAATGATCTTGTGGTAATCTGGTTATTTGGGGAGAAAAACCTGAAATAATTAGATTTCAAAGGTGCTGGTACTTAAGATTACTGCTTTCTGAAAAGTGTATTTCATTTAGGCTAGTATGGAATGGTGTTGCTAATGGAAGTTTTGTTTTAATTTTAATTTTAATTTTAAAATGTTAATTTTAATTTTAAAATGTTAATTTTAATTTTAAAATGTTAAATTTTAATTTTAATATAAATTTTAATATTAATTTCAAATGTTTTAATTTTAAATTAAATTGTACGCACCACTATTTAAGTTTAAATCTGTGTACTCTGAATCCAGAGAAGGTCACCATCAACCGATATTAAACCGTAAATTAAATTGTGTCATTGGCTCTGGTCACCACGGAGACCCTGGTGTCGGTCTGCTGTCTGTTGGTATCTGAAGTATGGGTCTACTGTATATTAACTCTGCTAAAAGGCATTGATTTTCCGTTCACATTATTCTCGCAATATATCATTCTCAGCTGGGGCCCGGACTGTAGGTGACAAGTTCTCTTTCCTTAAATTCCACAACCTCTTCTAAATACCCAGCTGAAAACCAAGACTCCAATCACAAGTCTGATGTAGAAGATTGTTGTATAAAAATAGGGGAACTTTTTCATCTCCAAATCTAAGAAAATAATAATACAAAAATAATACTATATGTTCATGTATGAAATTACCTAGTGAGCAACACACTAATAAATATGAAAATTATTTAAAAATTAATTTCCCCATATTTTATTCACGTTTTTTTGTTGTAATTCGATGATTTGATCAGACGTGATTTTAGATTTATGCAGCTTTAATAATTTAAAATGTACCTTGCACACTGATCTACTGATAATGTAATTTTATTTATTTATTATTTTTAAATTATTATTATTATTATTATTATAATTATTAAAATTATTATTTAAATTATTATTATTAAATTATTATTATTATTATTATTATTATTATTATTATTGTTATTGCTATTATTATTATTAAAGATTGACTGTCATTTTCTTTACATTCATCGAGGTATGAACGGAAAAACCGATGTGCAAACTGTATGAATCCGCGAAG
>JAVCKZ010079792.1:0-12821 GCA_034780755.1 Lepetodrilus elevatus
TTCAAACAAAAAATTCATATACACACACACACACACACACACACACACATGCACATTCACAAAACACACACACACACACACACACACACACAGATACACACACAGACACACACACACACACACACACATACAGATACACACACAGACACACACACACACACACACACATACAAACACACACGCACACTACATACACACACACATACACACACACACACACACACACACACACTACATACACACACACATACACACACATACACACTCACACACACACACACACATACACACACACACACACACACATTACATACACATACACACATACACATACACACACACACACACACACACACACACACACACACACACACACACATATGGAGAGCAATAAGTCTCTGTGTTTATTCAAACTCAGAGAAGACAATTCTTGAAATGGTTTCAGAAATAATTCCGCATTTAATTAACATGTGAAAAGAATCTGGATAATTTTAAAGCAACTAATATAAGTGCAAAATAAGTAACAACAACAACAACAACCACAACTACAACAACAAGGGAGGGAACTCCAGAGATAGCACACAGGGGACAGTTTGTTACCTCTCACGCCATTAATTCTGGGTTTGAACCCGACATTCGATTTCCGAATTTGTTGACGTTTTACTTCATGTGAGTCTTTTGGAGACTTAATAGGCCTAGAATATGTGTGTTCTTGTTGCTCAGCAACATGGGGTATTACAATTTCTGGTAAGAAACTGGTCTTGGGAAGACGCAGATGTGCATCCAAGTCTGTGATGTTTGAGGCACTGTCACTTTCTGTCAGACAAACATGCAACTTAATATGTACATAAATATATGTTCCTACTTGTCCTTACTTTCTCTGTAGATTGGTTAATATTTTATATGATTCAACAATCATGACATTCCATATGGAATGGAATGGAAGGTGATCAGAAACATGAAATACATTAACTATTTTCCTCCTCTCTCTCTCTCACTCTCTATCTCTCATTCTCTCTCTCTCTCTCTCTCTCTCTCTCTCTCTCTCTCTCTCTCTCTCTATCTCTCTTTCTCTTTCTCACTCTCTCTCTCTCCCTCTCTCTCTCTATCTCTCTCTCTCAATGGACTACAACTATGAAGCATATACATATCACAATTACAGACACAAATTCATATTCTACAATACTAGTATACTAGTACATGTCCCACCTGCAACAAGTTCACTGTCTAGCCCTGAATCTGGAGACAAACTTCTTTCAGTTAGTTCCTTCCTGTGAAAAGATTGCAATAATACTAATAATACAAATGTATCATCATCATCATAATCATCATCATAATCATCTATTATTATTATTATTATTATTATTATTATTATTATTATATAAATAAAAATAATTTAATAATAACAATACTGTAGTAAGTAGTTTCTAGTAGTCAGACTGCTACTGTAACACACACATGCTAATCATGCACACTACTTACTTCCACAATACAAATTAGATAGATGTAAACAATTAAAACTGCTACCTTTTTCTTCCTATTCCAGTCATATAGGGATCAACCTGAAAAATGTAATATTTCATTCTAGATCTGAATTTTGTATTTTATTTTATAGAAATCATTATATATTTTTTAAGTTGTTTGTCTATCACTTTTTAAATAATATTATATTCATTCGGTCAATATCATTACGATATATTTAAATTAAAACACTAGCCTAAAATAGGCCTGACATTGATTTTGAGAGTGTTAATTTAATAATGCAAGTGCAATATAAATATATTTATACATATATACATAATTCGCTAACCGATGGTTGCTTCCTTTTGTTTTTATTGATGTCTCTGTCATCAAGTGATTTCGGCTGCCAGAATTTTATCGGCTTTCTTTCCTTTTCTTCCAACTCAAACTTTTTAGGGGCCTGAAAATGACTCGTAAATATTTAATAATTATTTTGTCATTATGACAATACCAACAAAGATCATATCAAAATTAACATGTTCTTGTCACTCAATATATAAATAATAATAACAACCTATTCTGTACAAAATGAAGAGATGTATTTCAAAACACAACTTTTATGATGCTTCATTCAAATCTACACATTGAAATTTTGATCCTGTGCATTTGAATGAGACTGCTCACAGTGCTCAGGTTTGATGGTAAGCATGATTGGGTTCAACTAGTGGATGGATGGGTACCAGAAAGCCTGAGATTATCCAAGGCTCGGCTAGTGTGTGGATGGGTGCCCGAGAATTTTTTTTGCTCTACACAGAAACATCAACTGCAAACTTGTAGTGTCACATTAGGCAAGTTGCTTATAAGCATAATATCACAGCTGATAGACCTGTGTTGCAACGATATATGAAAAATCGCTCATAAATGAAGTTCACGATAAGCGTCAAAGCTACGATAAATGAAAAAAAAGGTAATTTACAGTAGCTCTGCCTACGATAAAAAGATATATTTCATTACGATAGGCGTGCATACGATATATGAAAATGTTGGCGCTTATCGTGAACCTTTTTCATTTATGGGTGATTTTTCACATGGTTGCTTTATCCACCCAAAAGTGGGTATTTACTGATGCACATAGTCCCAAGTACTCGATACATGTAGTTATAAAACTATTAGTATTTTATATGAATAAAGGGAACGTTCTGCTATTTATCTTCTTTTTTTTTTGCATCAACTGATCTATGAAGGAAATTGCAAGCAAATGTTGCCGTTCCGCATCGGAGCCAAAGGGGGCCAGGCATCAATGTTAGCGAGAGTTTACATTTCTGACGCAATATTAACGTCATCTAGATATTAATTTTGATTATTATTTTTTATGACGCAGCAGTAATTGTACTTCATAATAGTGAGCTATTCTTATAGCAACCCAACGCACTAAAAATAAACCTACCTTCCAGTTTGTCCCTGACCTTCTGAAATCCATGAACTTTGTGGCTGTTTTATCACTCTTCTTCACATCCATTTGACGATATTTGGGTATATCATACTGACGATTGTTGGAAAATGGGCTTTTGGATAATGTTCCACCTTGATTTCTCTTTTTTAATTTGAAGAATCGTGGTGCTGAAATATATTAATTTATGACAGCGTTTATGAATTTCACAATGTTCACTACAGCCAGGACATGTTTCTTCTAATTTTTATCAACTATGCATTCTAAATCTACATCAAAATTAATACCAAGTAATGTAAATTCCACTCTTTGCATAATTTTAGCCTTGATCTATTTTTTTAACCAATCCAAATATAGTTTAGTTTTATCCACATTGACCTTAAGCCCTGAAAAACGTGAACAAAACTGTAGAATACTAATACTGCGTAGAGGCATTTTTCTGTACCATCTAATGTTAATGTGGTATCATCTGCAAATTGTGATAAAATGTACTCCATACTTCCAAATTTAATTCCCTTAATTGTTTTATTATTTCTAATCATTATTCCCATAATCTCAACACAGAGCAAGAATATATAGGGAGAAATCGGATCTCCCTGGCGGCATCCTCGCGTTATTTTAAAGAAAGGCGACGCAAATCCATTTACTAATACACTTGATTCAATATCGGTATAAAATGTATCTACCCATTTTATAATACTAGTACTTGGACCAAAGTTAAAAGATGCAAGTACATTTCTTATATAGTTTCTATCTACAGTATCAAAAGTTTTTTCAAAGTCAATAAGTAGTAGTAGTCCAGGGATCTGAAAAGTTTCAGTGTGTTCCATTAGATCAAACATTAACGGGTTACTTCTCCAATATATCCACCACTCATAAACCCCTTTTGATCTTCATTTATAATATTAGGTAAAATGTTCTTAATTCTATTTGCTATTTATTCTATTTAAATGCTGCCCATAACTTATCCCAAATCATTCCAAAATATTTTTTTAAACTGCAGTAAACCCATATTGAAAGTTGACCAAACATAGGATGAGTAAAAATAATTGTCAAAATAATCACCTTCAGATTGTATTGTTGGTAGTCTTATGTCATTGCAGGCCTGATTATTCAATTTTAACAAAAAAACACAAGGAGGATTTCCATTTTCCCCCAAAATCTAATACAATATCTAATTTATTTGCTGTGATTACTAATTTCATGCATTTATTATTATAGCATTAATATGCATGTTTTCATGTATTCTTTTGGCATATCCATGATTATTTAAAAACAAATTCATACCTTTGTATAAGCTCTGCTTCTTTGCATCCATTTCTTGATTTTCCTTTTCATCTGCTATTATAATAACAGTCATTAATCATTATTCACCAACATGAACATATACTTTCAAGTTATGATTTATATTTATGAGAAATTAGACAATACTTTCATCGATTAAAAGTATATGTTATGACATTGTTGTGTGTGGGTTAAACATTCCCATTGCGATGTAAGGCATTAATTAATCAATTCATTCATTCATATTTTGATCAGTCATTTAATTATTGACACATTCTCATGGGAACAGGAACGGCTGGCCATAGTTCCAGACCACGGGATAGGAAGTAAATTTGCTTATTTGCATTATAGTGTAGCATTATATAGAAACATCTATTATGATGCATGTAAAATATCCAGGCTCCTAGTTATTTTACACATGCTTTTTAGACCATATACAACATGTTGGTAATTCCAATCATTTCTCTTCAGTTTTTATAAATGATATGCATGTTATCAAAATATGTATATCAATGTTTCAAAAATATTATCCATGCAATTGCCCTGGAATTCAGATATATGCATAGCAAAGTTCAAATATTTACGAGCACAGGAGCGGTCTCAGTCGATTACTATCGATTACGGTAATATCATTTAATTAATATCAATTAAAGCGGAATAAACAATTCAAACCATGCAATTGTTTGTCTATAATTTGTTCACTTTGAGAAAGACAAATAGTCTGTAAATTGTTAACTGACGTGGTCTGGAAATCACTAACTATGTTATTATAGTAAGTGGCTTTCAGCTCACTTTCTGTAAAAACAACTGAACTTCAACAACTGAAATTTCACTTGTATGTGCAAAATGTATGTCTGAAAACATGGGTATATAGTTTTATAAAGATTTTAACACATGTTGGTGTTTTGAGCACAAACATAGCAAACTAGCAGATCGACGACCTGATCGAACAGATAGTTGTGCAATTTTAGAAAAAGATTCATGGAAAATATACTTGAAAGTCGGTCACAATTTGCAATAGGAACTACATGTATAATTTTATAGCCTGAATTTTCAAAACTCTCTAATTCCTAAAATATAATTTAAAATGCTACACTAATGCAAATAAGCAACCTTACTTCTCGCGGTATGAATCGTTCACTTCCGGTCTGGAAATATTGCCAGCCCGTTCACGATCCCATACCGTGACATTGGTTGTCCTATGTATTTCCGAATTATTTATTTCCATGACAAGGCAAGTCTGATAATTGAGGCAGCTGGGTTTTCTTTGATATACAGAACATCCAGATCTGTGTTTAATATAAGTTTAAAGTTTGTGTACCGGTGTATATCGTGACAATACTGCAAGAAGGCAATCTCACCGTCGGAATCTTCCACAAATGTGTTGTAGATGCTGTCGCTTTCCGAACCGGTGGTCTTGTCCTGGCGTGAAATTCCCTCGTGTTTGAACGCTGCGGATATTCTTGAAGTTTCACGTGTGTCTGAGAAGTCGCTTTCCTCAGTCTTTGTATTGGGTTTCTTTTTTAGTTTCACAGCTGAAGAGAAATATGTATGTACATGAAGAATTAAGATTATACAAAATTAAGGTTATGTATATATAAAAAACTGTATGCACTTTAATAAACGGGCCATCATCATACTAGGGCGTTCACGATTCACGGTTCACGGTTCACGATTCACCACCATTGTACCTTTTATAACGTGATACACGATTCTGTCTTTGCGAATCGATTCGTAATTTTAATGTAAATCAATTTTTAAATACATGTTCAGATTGATTTGTTTTCATAATATTCCCGATTTGAACAGGTTAGTTCCGTTCTTAATGAGCTTAAAGTTATATTTCAATATTTTCACAAGGATTTTAAGTGTTGTATTAACAAAACGTATTGTTTTCAAATATTCTCTTCATGACCGACTTATTTGTACTGGATAGTTTAAGAAATAATGACCTTCATATAACATGATTACTGAAAATCTTCCCAGAATTATTTCAAATTGAATCACGATACGTATTGTATGGTGAGCCTGGTATCGTGATATATACATATCGTATTGCGAGATAGGCGAATAGTGGCACTCTTGTTATTTACGTCAAGAATAAAGGGTATAAATACGTTCATGATACAGGTAATAAACGGGCCATCATGGTACTATGGTGGTACCAAACTATGGTTATTATTTACTTCAACATTTAAGGTTATACGTCTTGCATAAAAGTAATAAACGGGCAACTTTGTAATAAGGACAATCGCTGAGAAAAATATGTGTGCAACTGATGCTAAGATCATGATCATAGAAAATATATCCCGGCGATTCATCTCATTTCTGGCCAAATAATATAGGCCTATAGCTATAAGAACAATTATAGATATCCACTAACTATATGTCTTTCTAGCATAGTCTCTTGCTTCAAGAAATCTCTGCATCCTAGTTTGAGCGACAAAGTCGGAATCGTCACCAAACTCAAATGTTCTCTTTTTCTGGAATTCCCTGTCAGTGTCATTATGAATGCCTTCTTCACGATCAGCATCAGTCTCTGTTGCAACTGTAATATAGTTAAATACAGACTCAACAATGTATACTAGGCCTACATTAAAGGCATACAATCACGATGTGTTGACATATTTCATGATAAAACGTATTTTACCTGAAAATGTCTACATAAGTAGATTGGGCAACAAGCTACATTTGTCAACGGTCCAACTGATTTTCAGTATTTTCATAAATCTGTTTGACCGTGAACTGTGTCAACAAACCGTGATTGTGTGCCTTTAAATGACAATTGCATAAGTTTTAAGACTCACATTACTGATAAAAAAAGTATAGTTTTAAAAAATGAAAATGAAAATGCAATTCCTTATTTTGTCTTACTAACTTTAAAGGCATATTATCACAGTTGATAGCCCTGTATAATGCACACACGAATTTCGATCTGAGACCAATTACGCATGATTTGTTTACCCAAAAGTTGTTGTTTACTGATGTACTTCTCCCAGCACTCGATAGTTATAAAAATCATTCATATCTTTGAATAAAGGGAACGTAGCACTAATTACATTGTCTTTGATGCATCAACTGATCTATGAAGGAATTTGCGAGCGAACATTAGAGTTATGTCCCCTTGCATGAATATAATGAACCAAAAACATACGACCATGGAAGTACAAACATGAGTTTATGCATGTCAAGTGAATGTACCTTGCAGTTATAGCTAAGAACTAATCCAAAGCAACTATAAATAGCTGTGATAGTATGCCTTTAATATCCAAAATAAAATAAAGTAATTTTATATAGCAATTACTGATGTAATCTTCCAAATGGGTATCACACATTTCATGCCAAAATCACACATTTCATGCCAAACTGTAGTAGGCTGATAGTAAAAACGGCACAAGAAACGCATATTAGTAAAAGAAATCTGTGACAAACATCCTTGGAAAAGAAATCACACAGCAAGACAAAATAAGCTATGTTTCCGTATTAATTAAATAAACTATTTATAGATCGAATCTGATCATTTCCGTTGGCAGGGTGATCCTTTCCTTTTGTTTGTATGTATAAACCTTTAGTCAAAAAAAATAATACAACTTTTAAAATGGTATAATACAAATTGACAACATTGTCCAATCTATCGACAAGACCTCAAATATAAAAGATATACCTTTGCTGATAATGGTGTTCACCCCCTATATTAAGTAAAATACAATTCCAGCCTCAAATATATTAGATACGAGTTGGTGCGTATTTTCAAAATAACCATGTTTTGTGTTCTTATCATTTTAATACCATTGCAAACACCAGCAATACATTACTCATTACTTAAACCAAGTTAGTATATACACTGATAACATGGTTCACTATGTGATAGAAACACTTTATGTATTTATGAAAGAGAATAATCTGAAGAACACAGTCATTATGTCTTTCTTTTAAGTAAAGTATTACCCACAAAGTACCAGCAGACGGTTTAGGAGTTACAAATGAGTGTTTGAACAAAGGTAATAACCCTGCCTAATCCCTATTCCTTCATATTTTTCTCTCCATTTAGCAAGAATACACATTATTGAACAAAGGTAATATCCCTGCCTAACCCCTATTCCTTCATATTTTTCTCTCCATTTAGCAAGAATACACATTATGGAGCATAGAAGTGTTTGAACATAGATGATATCCCTGCCTAATCCCAATTCCTTCATTCTTTCCATAGTGCCATCCTCTGGGGGTATCTCCTGCAGCCAGGGGTAGTCCGCCAGCAACCTCTTCTTAAGAGCTGTCTGTGCTTCCATAGACATGCCTCTGTCCGCTACCAAACATACAGCAAACAGAGACATATACTCAACAAACTTAATTAAGCAACCTGGGCGATTTGCCGTGAAGCTCTCGTCTATAGCGCTCTGGGTATTATTTCTTGAAGCTCCCATGAGACCATAGCGCTCTCGTAAGTGCAAGATCCTTGATCCGAACGGTATTAGATATGAAAGTTTTGAGAAACGATACCCCGGGTTAAATGCCCAATCGCCATGTACAAGAGATCGCTAAGAGAGTGCTTATAGCCTTATAGCCTCGTAGCAGACATACGAGCTTCATGAAATGATACCCAGTAGCCTTTCTGTTTGTGTGCACACATTATATTAGCTTTATATTATTTTAATACTGAAGAATTTCCATTAAGTGTCTGCTGCAGTAGCCTTTATTTGCACACAGAGACACACCGACATGTCCTCACTGTACCAACCGACATATTTCGTAAAGAGGAAATCGTGAGTCTTCTTGTTTGGCCAATTTTCTTACATTCGAGTAGTAGTTTGAGCTGAGATTCCGGTATCTTATTGTCCCAGTTCGATGGTTGTTTGAAATCCATGCGATCTATCGGTCGATCATGTTTCCAGTATCTGTATCCTCCTCCTGTCTTCACAGGCCGGTCGTGGTGGATACTGAAATAGACGATAATGTAATAATAATAATAATAATAATAATATAATATGTATCGTCATCGAATATTTCGCACCAGGAAGGTTTCCCGCTATTATAATATTCTAAGGTCGCAATCGTAAACTTAAATTCAACTATTTCCGTCCCAACTCACTGGAATGTTCCTCCGCCCGAGCTGCATCCGTAGCAGAATCCTGCCCGACGGCACCCCGTACAGAACCCGGGGAAACTATACAGAGCGTCTCTACGGTCGTCCGCGGGGAACATCTTCCGGTTGAGCAGCAGCCCCACCACGATGGCGAAGTACACGCGGTCTGAGTGGCCGCTGATGTTGTCGTAGAGGCTGTGAAACGTCGGCATCCTCGGAAGTTGCCGCAAACTGAAATTCAAGAAATGTATCGTTGAAATCTTAAAGACATTGGCCTGAAAAGAGTTAAGTGATACATACACGTTACTATTATTACTGATACACATGAACGTTACGTATGTACATGTGGCCTATATAGTAAACACACAGGAGCGGGTGTAGTAAGTTGGCTATTAGTTGGACAACTTCTTTCTAATCTTTTACTGACGACTAATATACTATGTTTAATCTCATGCAGGCAGACTCGTATAAGTAGTATACTTATATCGATATAGAGACGTATGTAGCCTTTCTTTTTTACAACAGTACTTAACTTATCTGAACAAGTTTGTTTGGCAATTTATAGCATGTGCTATACGTGTTATGGCCAACTTATCTTTGTCCCGCTCTATAATGACGATAATGTGTTACGCTTGGTAAAGGTTTAAAAGAGTTTATGGCTGTAAATTACATTGAAGATTTCAAATAACGTTGTCAGAGATAACGTTGTCGTCAGAGATATGTCATCATGATTCGGGTCACCGTAGACCTTGTTTATGCTTATTATAGATCTAATACCCGCTCCCTGTGTTTCATTATTAAGTTCTTTCAAAATATTAATATCATAGAGGCACTACTCCAATATTAATTAACAGCCCAACCCATTGCTTTTCTCAAATAAGCCTAGTATAGTCTAGAGTAGCTGATATGGAACAGCTAACATTTGGTGTTAAATTAACTTTGATAGTCATTGAATGCTTGTATTAAAATGCTGTAGGCCCTGTTATATTATATGTATACATAATATTATCTGATGTTATTTGGATTAATGATACATTAAAAGAGCTCTATTGAAATCAATCGCAATAAATTAATCATACACGAAGCGCTGCAAAAAAACCCGTAGGATTCTTGGCGACGTTGATAGTAGATTATATCAATCTAATCAATACAGTATTACATACCGCCTCTCTCTGTTTATTTTCTTAATATATGTTTTTTATGTAAACACATTATACTTTCCAATTGATATCAATCGCAAATTTGGCAATTGAGGACAAGCTCACCTTTCCGCAACGAACGAAACATCTTCTACTTGTATTTCCTGAAATACAAACGAGAATCATGGATAAAGGCCGAGGAAAAACAAACAAGAAACTCTCGAATTATTGGTTCTATGCACTATAAGAGATCTGCGCATAGTTGTATGTCTTATTTTGCAAATTCTGTATGCTATACATATGGCATACATGGTTTGTCAACTATATTATTTGTTTGCTGGATCAAACGTATACAAAATAGTAGTAGATATGTTTTTCCACAATCATTTACGAGGGACACAATGTTTCCCTTTTCTGTGGAATGACCCATATTAGTAGTTATCTGACTGTATCATAGACATAATACTGGCATAGGTAAATGTTGTTGCCTACTTTTCAAACTCAGAAGGTAATCCATAGTCCGCCGACTATATTTTCACTCATCATTTGATGGATGAAACACATAGTTTTTTAACTTGTAGTACAGTATCTTATGTTGCATTTCTATTAGCTCTACAAAGCTAACGTGTTTTTTTGAGGTTATATACATATACAGTATATATGGCCTGGTGCAAATTTGGTGTGACATTTGACCCAACATTATACCTTAACTTAACTTGATTTTTGTTTATGGTTAAATATTAAAGACATATTAGATTTTGGAAAAGAATGGAAATCCTCGTTGAGGTTTTTGTTAAAATTGAATACCAACAATACGATCTGAAGGTGTTTATTTTGACCATTTCCTTTGCTCATCCTATGTTTGGTCAACTTTCAATATGAATATACATGATAATTGACATTATCTTCATGTTGGAAAATTGTATATGCAATATGTGTTGTGAACCTCATTAAATATCAATTATGACTTCTGAAAGTTTTCATAATACATTATATCGGAACTCAATACAGCTATAACTGTTATTACCTCATAGGTAGGCACGTCTTTTAATAAGATGTCAAATATCAGCTGCATATTTGCACATTTCATGAACTTATTGCATTATAAATATTGGTGGTTGGTCATTATGTTATGAGGGTATCCCTATTAAATGTTACTTTTTTAGAAAACGCCTACCGATAGACTAGTTAGACGTTCAGATTTGATTTCCTGAGATATGTTTACTATCGAAACAACCATCAGATCCTTTGGGCTCGAAAACATAAGCAAAACCCTCAGATATGGTATATTTAAAGTGTCCCGACCTAATCGTGTCAGTTCCAGAAAGTACACCAAGGTTTTGATACAATTATTTCTCTTACAGCACGATACTTCATGACAAGTTTCAAAGCAGTTCACAATTCTATTCTACAGAGTGCCACCTATCTAGAAAGACAAGTATTGTGTTCATACCGTGATTATTCACCGAACTACGCTACTTTGAACATGGCGAGGGGTAATTTAGTAAATACCAACTTGACGACCTATGTTCTGCAAGGTATTCTTTTCAGACGCATTGCAATAGTGTATCATACTGAATTGTATGATTGTATAGTGGTAATCTATATTACATTGCTTTAGACTAAATCTTACAGAGGTGCCACGTGCTAACAGTAGCTAATATAGACTACATGTTTACAAATCACCGAAATCGCAATGTATGCTTAATTTCTGCTCCGAGTTGGCCGTGAGGCTTGAATGAATTATTAAAATAATTTAAAATATCAACCAATTAGAGAACTCTTGGAAGCTTCGATCAAATATTTGATGGATGTTTGATCGTGGCCGGTGTTTCGAGGATGGTGAAAAGTTATCACCACCTCAACCCGTTATTTATTTAAATTATTTATGCATACTATCTCTCTCTCTCTCTCTCTCTCTCCCCCTCTCTCTCTCTCTATCTCGAATATGAAGCTATTTGGGTATCCCACTATTTCGTGTTCAAGTTCAAATTGTATAAATCGGTATTCGAGTTGATCATGAAATCGTAGCCTTCAAAACAGTTCGTAATCTCGGGACCAGATTTTATTGTTGTACACAGGTGAGACGTAAATAAAATGTCTGTCTGTCTGTCTGTCTGTCCTCCCTCTCTGTGTATCTCTTTATCCGAGCAATGACTCACTCTACAGATGATTCTGGCCCGAGAACAACATACTACGAATTCATTCGTATCGGATTAACATGATAGTTGGGGCTGTTAGGGACTTTTTGGTTCACATTCTTCCAAAAGCACCAAATTTGGCCCAGATGTTGTCTATACCATAATATTTCGATTTATGATGGGCGTCAAGATGGGCGACTTCCGGGGCCGCCATTTTGGCCAAATCCAATATGGCCGCTACCTGGGTTAATGATTAATCGTAG
>JAVCKZ010079803.1:0-12820 GCA_034780755.1 Lepetodrilus elevatus
CAGTATTACTTTAGGTAGCAGGCCTACGGGGTGGCGGACGTTTCATGGTATGCAGGGGCGGATTTAAGGGGGGGGGGCTCACCCGGCTTGCGCACCCCCTAGAATTGGACAATGTTGTTCAATAAACATGAATTTTGTATTATGGTGAAATTATGAGCCCCCTCTAAAATACACTTTGAGCTGAAAGTCTGGATCCGCCCCTGGGTGCGATAATGAATGTTGATATGTATGCAAAGTAGATCCCATTTTGTGATAGATTCATGGAGTGCCATCTGTAATCCTAGGTTCCATGTTGCTATAGATGATACCCTATTGTATCGTGACAATAATGTGTGCTATCATGAAATAGAGAATGCTTACATATTGAATATTTATCCAGCAATATCGGTATCATCGGTGGTATGTATAGGTTTACTACTGTTTACGAACTCGAGCAACACACGACTACTCATAGCAGTTTAATTAACTCTATTCTTAAGCAAATCCATTAAATATCAAATATAGAACGAATGTTCATTTGACATTTCGTATGATCTAAATTGTTTATTTTCAATATTTAGTGAATCTTCTCTAGTAGAAATGATATGCTGCATTTTCTTGAATACGCTATTCATTTTAATGTATACTACGCAGTACTTCAACAAGCACATTTACTAGTAGTTATCCTAAGTACGAGTTCAAACTTATGTTCCGTAAAATACAGACAGACAGAAAGACTTATGTTATTAAAAGTGTCACTTGGTAGGAATACATAATAATAAACAGGTTTATAAAACATTGTAAGCATATCTGCCACCTAGCCATGCACTGGCTTACGAGACACTACATATACATTATTTACACAAATAATAAAACTAATAAAAGTATACATTATTACTATAGTGTTAGAATATATAAAAGTATACAAATGTATTTCAAACAGTGTGTACATATACATGTAAACATCTAACATTACAAATAAAATATAAGTGGATACAACTAGTATAACAACTATATTTAAAAATAAAAGTAAAGTAATATTGCTATTTGTATTGCAGTACTATTCATGAAAGTGTTTTCACTGATGCATAAACACGCGCGAGGATATTAACGCGACTGCGGAAGTATTATTTTGTTTCTAATAACGCTATGACTGATTACACTAATACCCTTCTCGTTGTAAGCTCTCTATCTAGCAGGATTAGGGAGTAAACTTTCTCTTAGGATACACATCAACAAATACAATAATTACGAATAACTTGTACTAATTAGTTTCGATTAATCAATTGTCAAACCCCTGAAAGCGCTCAAAATCATGGACAAACATACGCACCTGCACACACGCGCATGTACACACACACACACACACACACACACACACACATGTATGCTTATTGAACCGAGTCATTTTAGAACCAAGCCAATTTCCTAATAAAGATGACGATGTAAAGTATTTCAGCTTATTTGTCAGTGTTGGTGAGATTATCTCAGTGGCAACGTATCGGAAACCCATCAACGTACCAGCCAAGCTCGATCGTGTTTGCTTGAACCCAAACGGTCTGCATTGTACAGCACCAATTGCCACCACATACCAACTATGCGTTTGGCAATGCAATCAGAAATATATATATATGTTCCCCTAGGAAATAGTGTGTATCTCATGCGCATTTCACGCATTAATTCCATTACATATACACAAAGCCATTGATATCTTGGGATTTATGATATAATTAACATTTTCCAAATTTAAAAGTTTTCAAAATTTGCAAATGTCCGCGGTATCAAATACAGGATTTTTATAAAAACTTCAATACACCTCTTTCCATAACCTGGATAATAAGCGCACTCAATCGCGCTCCCAGAGTGCTGGGTTCGAACCCGTGATCCATGCCAAAACCAGTAATTACCAAATATATTACTGTAATTGATTTCTGGAGTAGAGAAAGGTTTCGACCAACATGGAAAAGTGGCATTAACACACTGTAACAAATTATACCATTCTTTTCTACATTTGGAATCCATAGTGATTAGTGTTAAGATCCTCCGGAAGGAAACCAAATCCGCGACCTCCGTTTGTGAAGTAATTTTATTTCCTTATCTTTGGGGAAGCACGCATGTACGCAGAGTGCAGACTGGGCCCGCTCTAATGACGGAAATAGCAGCACAATGCATCAGCGCTGACACCTTGTCACAGGAACATGTGGGTATCATCGAAGTCGCTGTGGATCCAGACGGCACCAGGAATAACCGGAGCGGAAAATACCACATCAAGCATGAATGTAAAGATAAAAGACATGAACACGTTTTGAACACCATCATTGGAAAATACCGACGTCGTTCAACATGGTCACTAGCAATTACATATATATATAAATAGACTGGAAATGTGGTCATGTTTACTAGAGGCGGATCTGGATTTTCAGTAAGGGGCGTCAGTGTAGCTGTGGGTGTGGGTGTGGGCGGGGGGCTGGTTGGTAGTGGGTAGGGGTACACGATGTGTACATTCTTCTAGACCATAGAGGTTCGGTGAATAATAATCTATACTGTATATGATATACGATCTAGCAATAAAATAATTATATTTTTTAAAATAAAATAATACTACTTTCACCATCGTTCACAGACTAGCTTCACAGAGACTCCATAAAGTATTCACAGACTAGCTTAACATACACGTAATACTGTATTCACAGACTAGCTTCACAGAGCTCCATTGTCGCTACATGAGACAGTGTGCTGAGTAAGAAACCCGCACATGTATGGCAATGGTGACACTCGAAAAGCATGTAAAACATACATCCAATAATTTGGAATTAATTGCAAACGATTCCCAATTATCTAACAAAAACATACAGCGCCCTGCTAATCTTAAAGCTCTCTGTTAATATAAATGTAAAATGTCAGCACCACAAATCTAATTATGTCCATTAATCAACGAGTGCTATCGAAAATACACGGGCGTTACTTTCTGAACGTTGCTTGACGAAGCATGGACTAGAACACAGTGGACCAATGACTGCTATGTAAGCAGGGCTGGTCTGGGAGAGCGATGCGATACCTTACTGGCGAGAGGAACAGCATAGCTAGCAATTAGTGCTATGAATGTGTAAGTCTTGACCCATGCAAGGTAATGCACATTGTATACTATTATGTTCTCATCTATATACATCTAATCGTTCACAAACAAAACACTATCATTCCAGATAATTGGTACCCGATAGGATGACTTGGGATAGTGTATGAAGACCAGGAAATGTGTATGGAAACGGCAGCTTGGGTTGTATTATCCTCAGGGATTTGAGAAGGAAAATGGGTGCACACTGATCCATTGCCAGGGGCAAAGCATGCGGCGATTGGGCATTCCTTAAGGGGTGCATAGTTCGCATTATACGCAGCCTTTATTAGTATGTACACAAACAAAACCTGGAAATTAAGCAGATATTGATTTCACATAGACATTCTCATTGCTTCTCGACATAAGCATACACACTAAACATCAATTGATATAGGAGCAATTTGCCAATATCACCTTCTGTGTCTACAATGTACATGCCCATGGTATCGCTATACATTCTTTCAATTTGTTAAGCATTTACATCTCAAAAGCAATCTTTTGTAAATGTTCCACATTTCTTTGTAAAACAGACACGACAATTAAGAGTAATGTTCAATTCCACTTTGTGAAAGAAGCTACAACTTTTATCGTCGGCTGGAAGTGTAGGCTTCAATCCATTAGCAGAATACTGGGAGGAATTACACCGCTCTTTGAGAAGTATTTGTCTGGCTTGCTATGCACCGTCCTGCCCGGCAGACTCAGATTCCTACAGGCGTACACCGCACTGTGGGCTGCACGTGTTACAGAGTTTAGTCCGAGGGAGCGACACGGGTTAAGTGTCCTTACAGTGTGCAATTACAATAAGTGACAGTGTGATCACTTCTCTGTCTTAACGAAAATCTCTGCAATTAATCATTAGTATCATCAAATCGAAATGGTCTGTACACGACTAAGATGTTAGATCGCTGACAGAGTCGACATAATCGCTTACACATGCCGTTTCTCCTTTCAATTTGCTGCAATCAATGGTGCTTTGTCACACTATTCCTTGTACGACTTGATGACATCGTCATATTTTGGTAGCATGACTTGATGACATCGTCATACATTGGTAGTATGACTTGATGATATGATATGATTTTGATAGCATACTACTACTCAATGACATCGTCATACTTTGATAGTAGGCTAATCTTGACGACGTTGTCATAGAGTACTAATTGGTGACGTTGTCATACTACCACGTGATGCCGTTATCATAACCGCATTTAATCCGTACTGGTTACGGGCCTATTATCGCCCAGGATCTATTATCGCATACCACCCGCTGTAGCGCTTCCGCGTTCATGATTGATTTGGATTCTGGCATAATTTAAATAAAGAACGGTCTACTAATTACCAATAGATGATAATTGGAGCAATACTTGTATTGTATTTAAAATTAACACCAATTAGATTCAAAATTTGCAAATTCGCTTGATCAAGTGACTAAACAATGTCGCTAAATTATATTTGTTCGTCTGCTATAATGTCCTTCCATAAATCTCTTCTGCGGTATTTTATATTTGTTTTACACGATATACAAAACTATCGCTGTATTAGCCTATTAATATCAGAGCAAGTGCAGCCTAGCGAGTAGCCTACTAATCCTGGAACAAGTACAGCCTGGCGAGTAGCCTACTAATCCTGGAACAAGTACAGCCTAGCGAGTAGCCTACTAATCTAAGAGCGAGTGCTGCAGCAGCATATCCTGTTATTAAGTCTCGAATGCTGCCAAATGTACACATGTAGTGTGAGGCGAGACAGATCATTATGTTGTCTGTCTGCATGTGTGTCTGTCTGTCGGTCTGTCTACCTGTCTGTCAATGTTCCAACTACGTTGCATTGTGTTCCATGTTCATACGTACATATATAAACCTAATTTACCATAAGGTATAGCTGGAAGTAATATACATGTAGTTATGTAAATGCCATTAAAGTCCAAGCATGTCCAGTAGCGTATTGCAATCATAACATTCGTAGATTAAACCTAGCCACGAACCGGTTATATATTAAATATACGTTCATATTGTAACACATTTTATAAGAAGAGAAATCAAAACCACTATGTTTGTGCTTCTTTATAATTAGCATTACTATATTAATCACTGCTACCCGTACGGCTTGTTTTTAAACAATTACTTAAAATGTCAGCCCACACGTGCATTATGTTCTGAAATAACGACCTGTTTGTACCAATAATACATGGCATGGCTGCCTAATTGAACGTAAACTAGCATACTACGTAATTATAATTCAAACTAACTAGCTCTTGCGAGAAACATTAATTTAAATCACCAATCAGCTCATCCTCATATTGGTACCTAATTGGAGCTACCACGGAAGCAATAGTAAAACTCGTCAACAGAACATTTACACGCTGAGACATTATGATATATATATATATATACTAGTATGATGCGAACATAACACATATATTATGTCCCAGTAAAAGGTAACTTTGTTACAAACTTTGTGGAACAACTTCTATTTCTGCTGCTGCTGCTACCATCACCACCACCACCACCACCACCACCACCACCACCACTACTACTACTACTGCTACTACTACTACTACTACTACTACTACTACCACTATTACTTCTACTACTACTATACTAATACAATTACTACAACTACTACTACTACTACTACTACTACTACTACTATACTAATACTATTACTACTAATTCTACTACTACTACTACTACTACTACTACTACTACTACTACTACTACTACTACTACTACTACTACTACTACTACTACTACAACAACATACGTATCTCGACGTGGCAGACAGGATAGTGATCGTGACTCCACGACGTCACCAGACTTCTGTCAATGGATTTGTTAATAAATTGGCTATCCGTCCCTGCCACACATGGTACACGGAACTTAGGCCACCTCGTAACAAGCAAATCTGGCTCAAGTATTCCCGTGTCTTCCGCCCAGTCGGAACCTCCCCGTGTCTAGAATTATGTCGATTTCTTCCCAAACAGGGTTTTCGATCAACTGTCTTTATGTGGCGAGTGTTAGAGAAGAGATACCATATCAATCTATTAAACATTTCAAACAAGTAATGGCATGCCTAGAATCATAGGGCCTTAGCGCTCGCCGTGCAAGGAATACGCGAAAGGAGATTGTGTTCCGTCGGGGTCCGCTTTGAGGCTTACTATATATTTTGATTAAGAACGCTCCGGTTTGCTGGGTAATTAATACGCGCAGGGCGACTGTGCCGGAGAAGACGCGATCTGTCCAAGCACCGACGGAAGCCGTTGCCGGACAAGTGAGAAAAACCACAACCGCCGCGGTTGGTTTGTAAGATGATGTTATTCAGTTAGTATTCTCGGCGTGGGACCTGCTATGCTTTCAGACCTATTCACGGATCATGACTGAGATTTTCTCATCAATAAAGTGACATTTTTTCTTGTGTGTGCCTTGTGTGTGGAGAAATCTACTCTAATCGAAGCACGGATTTAATACGATTTCTCAACATGGGTCATTGACTGTTTTTCGTTAATTGTCCCAACTATAGTGCCTTTGATCTGCGCTCGTTCACAGTAAACGTGTTTGGTGCATCAAGAGGCCCTTGTTTCGGAGGGGTTCCAGACAGTCGAACACTTTAATACGGAACAATGATGGTCGTCGCAAAGGATACTCCCCGTCGTCGAATCGTTTAATGGAATTTTGTTAATTCATATTGACTGAGACGAAGAAGGCTAGTGTCTGTAAACTACACGTTGTCGTATGCCTGTTGGAGTTTACTGTGTCTAATACCTGCCGGTGTCCCTAGTGCTATATCCTTCATCTGAGTGTCCAGCGTACTGGCCTAGGGGGTCATCTCAGCGTACTGGCCTTGGGGGTCATCTCAGCGTACTGGCCTAGGGGGTCGTCTGATGTGCAGGACGCGCGGACGAGACAGGAGTCTACTGCACAGGACAACTTCCCAGAACAATAAACCTTCAACGAAAGACTTCGGAATGCTTCCAGCAATTAAGCGAGAACAGTATGTGCTAACTGTCCCGAATTCCTGTCCGCTTTCTATGAAGACTGTTCGCACAACACCTCTACCACGGTAGTATTGCAAACTTAGAACCATACGCATTAATATTACTTAAACACCAGCAGGACGAACTCGAAAGTTGAGAATGAAACGTGGAAGGTAAACGATACACAAACTTCACTGGGAATTCCAACTGCAATAATCGCGCGTTGAAAGCAGTAGCTTATGAAACATCCATAATCACTCTGTCATCATGTCTATTACTTATGTATGAATACCCGTGTGCTTTGTGGCTAAGACAAAGCAAGTGAGATGCACGAACCAAGGGTTAGACTACTATGTACAACACATACAACCAATAGCGTCGTAATCTTGTCTTCCAAATAACTTGCAATATGACCCTGTCAGCACGGTAAGACATACTAAGGCTGTAGATATCCAGGGTGTCGAATTTCCTACAGATTACGAGCGTATGTGGCGTGTGTTGACCAAACGCATGGAACCTAAGGACGGTACCATGGCTGGTAACATACAGTTCCATCCTTGTAGAAATCACATACGATTGCTGTACTTCACCTCCGTGTGTCTGGCAGCGTGGATGGGAGTTGGGATGTGGTACGGCTACTCGGAACTTCGCAAACTACGGAGTGACATTCGTGCGAAAATATCTAAAAACGACGTAGGAGAATTTCGCATTTGGCACAGGCCATTCGAGGGCGCGAACCCTCCGCTAGACAGGACTTCCAGCGAGTTTCCAGATAGGCCAGTGGACAGTGCCGTGGATTCCAGGAGAAGACGACATACGGGTACCGAGGAGTCAGAGATACCCGACGAATTCGTCCTCATGAATACCTACTCCAGGATACCGGTAAGTTGATACTTATTTATCTTGTGATGGCAGCTCTAGTCAAAATACTGGTGTAACTTATGTCATGTATATGCTTTAAGACACGAGGTTCGGTATAAATGACTGGTCTCAATTGAAGGGCATCATTGAAGGGTAATACATTGTGTTACGGCCTGTGTCGACCTGGTATTGATTTCTAACGATATTGTGTTTTGGGATTATGTTTCCTGTGTTGGTTAGGCCGTGCTATGAAATACATGTTCCGTAGTATGTGTGCATTGAGACTTTCACAAAAACAACAAGCTATCATATGTCAGCTTGTTCCAACTATGTATAAATAACCAATACAATTTATCAATACGATTCACATAATAAAAATAGTATTGTCCACTCCAGATGTTAAAATGTATATTGTTATTATTATCACAGTGCAATAAACGCCTCTCAACCAACGACTAATATAGCAGAAATATAAACTGTTATATTATTATTCACATTAACCATTCGTACTGTAATATACCATGTACGCAATATACATCTAGGATAGTTCAACTCAAATTACGCATCAGCTATTAATATATTGTCCACTCCAGCATATTCCATGATATAACTACTATATACACGTATTGTGATATTGTGATTATAAATTGTGATTATACATTGTACGCACTATCAATCTAGAATAGTTCAACTCAAATTACACATGCTAATTACTACTCATACATACAGTGTTCTTGATTCTGTAGACATCTGAATTGAAATCGCAATACTACGCTACACGTATCAGTAACACTGCGAACTGTAATGTTAGTAACTTGTTTATTGAGTAATGTTGGACCTCATTACAGATAGTGTATTAACAACTGTAAATCTCTTACTAGATATAGATTGAAACGAACCCCTGCTGCAAGCGTACACAATCCTTACCGTTAACGCGTAGCTGTCATAGGGTTTTATGAATAGTAAGACTTGCTATATTAATGAAAACGTATCGTATTCAAATATTTGTCCTAGGTAAATATGTTCTATTGCGCCAGCTTATAATAGAGAGGCGGAAGTGTAAATTGAAAAAAAGGAGAACCGTGCCGCTCATTGTGACGAAAGTCGATGCAAGTTGCATGTACGGGACCATGCTGAAGTTAAATCGGACGGTGTGAGTAGCGTCTGTCGGAAGAGAGCGCCCCGACTATTCCCGACTATTCCCGACGGATTGTCATCCAGTCGACGTTCATTGTTCGTCGATGAGACTTTCCGTGACTCTTCCTTTCCGTTTCCGCCTGAGTATCGATCAAATTGGGTTCGAGAATCAAGCCTATACTCTTCTTAAATGCACCGGCAACCTTGAAAAGGAAAAGGTTATGCAAACGAGAATCTGGTCGTAGCGTGTGCTATTGGTATTAGATTCAGCGTAGTAATACAATGACCATCTACATTACTGTAGTGCTGAATGCCCTCGTTTGTCGTCGTCCCTGTCAGCAACATTCTAGATAACCTGTGGCCTTTTACATATTTTAACACTCTGAAATCGAAATGGGATTTCGAATGCAATATTTTGCTCATACAGAGTAGTAGAAACGCGGTAGTATTGACTCGTGAGTATAGGCTATGTTAACATGTAATGCAATGAGAGAGATAGAGAGGGGGAGAGAGAGAGAAAGAGAAAGAGAGAGAGAGAGAGAGAGAGAGAAAGAGAGAGAGGGAGATACATTTACTTTGTTAAGACACCTCCAATCCTGACCATGACCATTTAAAATTGTAATTGTGTTTTCTTGTGGAAATAGTATACACAGATATTGCCTTCAACTTCCTTATGCTCGAATAATGAGTTTCATTTTGTTCCACTGAAATATACATGATGAGAGTATCGTTCCACGAATATTTCATATCCATTGTGAGATCATAGCGGTTTCGTAAGCGCCCTACCGTCATAGCTACTGTATACTCTTGATGACAGTGTTTACTGTTTCGTAGTAGATATGAGAGCTTCGTGAAACGGTAACCTAGTTTGCGACGTATAAGAAACGGATACATGTACTGCAATGGCAATTATACACAACATAGGTCATTTCAGTCGGCTATAAATTGATCACAGAATTCCGTTGAATTTGAGATCTACTTCATTTTCATATTACCTCAGCCGACACAGGAGTGTTACCGATTTAGCTTAGTGCTATTTAACATAACTTCGGATAATTCATTGTATGCTGCTTACAGCCAATTATCATCATGCAACATTGAAAAAAACCGGTTCTAAACGGAACTGGTGTTTCAATTGATTCGGGTGTTATACATACAGATCAGTATATGTACTACGTTGATTTTTTTTTTGAAACACTATTTATTTAAGAAAACTTCCGGGATCCACGAACAGTCAACTTAATGGCTATCTGAACATGTGTGTTACGGGTACTCAGTAAAACTCTCTCATCTGAACATGTGTGTTACGGGTACTCAGTAAAACTCTCTCATCTGAACATGTGTGTTACGGGTACCCAGTAAAACTCTCTCATCTGAACATGTGTGTTACGGGTACTCAGTAAAACTATCCCATCTGAACATGTGTGTTACGGGTACTAAGTAAATATCTCTCATGCGTCCATACCTTCCAAATGTTCACTTGTTTCGGGTACTATAATTAAGTGTAATTATGCCTATTTCGTGTATAGTCTACCAAGTACCACTCACTCCTACGTTAATGCCATGTGTTGTCAGAACCCCACACAACTACTACTATGCACACTATATCTTTATAAAAGGGGCGTCAGTGGTGGGGGCAGCACGTAAACTAGTGCAGATGTGTTGCTCTGCGCTTCGCACATACACCACTACATCGGCAGTAGACTGTAGGAACAATACTCATGACGTAACAATGGGAACAATGTTTTTTCTCAACTGGTTCTTAATGAATGCGCAGTTATATGAGCTTGCCGCTTATTCTAGTAGTAGTTGTCATTATTAGGAGCCTCCTGCCCCCGGAAGTCAGTTTCACAATGAGGCTCCCTCCATTACTGTCACGCCCTATAGACGTTTGTTTGAACTGTGCTGTCAGGCTTCTCAGGAATACAAGTTAAGATACGTGTACAACATAAATAACGGAACGTTCCCTTTATTCATATACAATATCAATATACTAAGTACATCAATAAATAAAAACGTGTGGGTGGAAAAATCAAGCTTAATTATTTGTATTAATTCATTAGTCTCAGATATAAATTCGTGTGTCCATTATACAGGTCTATCACCTGTAGTAGTATGCCATGAATAAGAATTATGTTGTGGCTTGAATTGAAGTTTATTAATTTAGCTTCAGATCTAAACAACCATCTATGTGATAACATTGGTTGATAATGTTTGTTTTATGACATTTATCGGTGATAGTCTGTGTCTGTACATTGTATATGATTGAACAATGATTGGTTATTTTCATAACGTCTGGTCTGAATTTGCAGACATTTGCTAATCTCTTGTCTCACAGATAACTATTTTACATACACATTATCTACTCCATGAAATGTATGAGCATATTCCATTCTAACCTATCTGCACCTCATTAATATATACAGTAATATGTTGTATGCGCCTATCAATATTATATTCAAACACTAGCATGCAATAACAAACAAGACAAACACCTGTGCAACATCTTGATATAGTTTCCTAAAAATGTCACAATGGTTTATTTATAATAGTAGAATTATCAATTGCTCATACTAACGTGTATAGGTAATTGTATACCAGAACACGTTACATAATACATTAAGGTTAAGACAGAAAACATTCGATTATATATATTATTCATATGTATACTATTGCATCTCTACGTTCAAATACATGTGTGTATTTTTGTAATATGAAAATTGCATACTATCTTCTGGAGCAGTTAAACATGTTATCTATAACCAACTGATAACTACTATAATACTATAATAGCTAGGGTGCAGCGAATACATGTTATTCTGCTGCAGAATGCACTATTGTTCTAGCTATATAGAGTGAAGTATTGTTATACATCGCAGCATAAACCTTCCATTCATATGCGAAGATACTATTGTGGTATGAACATAGTGCATGGTATGCGTGCAGTGGGTGGTATGAATACCATATTACACATTGGTAGTGGAATGGATCTGTACCACACAGTATCATGATGTATGTACATGAGTATACGACGTTCTTATTGCACACAACTGCAGGAAGGGAGTGGTATCTGTACTATTGATAGTGGGTGTCGTCTACATTACCTGCATATATAATAGGTGACAACAGGACCGCTCGACTAGTGTAATGTCAGTATAGTTATATGTACTACTTATAGCCTACACATCTTGAATTGACTCACATGCGATCTATTACTTCCAGCAGATAACGAATCTAAAAAGGCCTCTAAAAACATTCGCTGAATTACGCGACAAATAGGCAATAACGTGTTTACAATCAATGTCGACAACCATCACGACAACACTCTGGCTAACAATGTTGATTCCCCCTTTGTAACGTCGTCCATCTTCTGATGTGTGATGAGATAAAAGGAAAATAATATCTGTTAATTTATCCGCCAATCAAACCAGTCCCGTCTGTCACACTGCATGCAAATCTGTAACCAGAAATCTGTGAATGATATGTCAATCATGCCGTTAGATGTCAAGATGACATTGCGCTTTTTTATACATAATTCGTAACAGTTAGAAACGTGTACCAATTGAATGTATGTATCTAACTAACTACTAGTAAGTTGTATTATCGACATGTTCTCATTATTAAAGATTAAAACCAATACAATAATGACACACCCGGCTACTATTATTATTATAATTAGTTGTAGTAATAGTAGTAGTAGTAGTAGTAGTAGTAGTAGTAGTAGTAGTAGTAGTAGTAGTAGTAGTAGTAGTAGTAGT
>JAVCKZ010079814.1:0-12818 GCA_034780755.1 Lepetodrilus elevatus
ACATTTCCATGTCACGGTTGTAGTGTAATAAATAAAATACTAAACTTGCTTCCGTGTGATACCATTTTTATTAAACTTGTGAATAGTTTTGGTATCTTACTCGCTTTTGCTTGTAGATACCAAAACTAGTCACTCGTTTAATAAAAATGGTATCACACGGAAGCTCGTTTAGTATTCTCTATATAGTCATTTTGTAGCTGGAGGAAATGTGCAATATCTGAAGCTCATGGTGTTGTCGAAAACCAATGTGTGCTGGCTGTTACTGAACAACTATAATGGGTGATAATTACATCACAGTAGTTCAGACATTGTATCCTATCAAGACAGCAACGTTAAAAACAACTTGCAGACATCAATGCTGGGTCCTAGGGCAGGTTCAAACTCGGTACCTTTAGTTCCGAACTCTGACGCTCTACAACTCTGCTACCACACAGCGGAATTCCACATTTTCTCTACACTGTAGCATCAATTACAAACACAATCCACACAGATGATGAACAATGTCAAGGTAGCCGATCTTCTCAGTAAATAGGCCACTGCTATCATTGTTTACATGCTAATATCTAGCCTTACATCATCACAACATTACTTACTGGCTTAGGCTTGCTCTTGTGTCTTGATTTAGCCAGTTCTGTCTCGTTATTGGCTGGTCTTGGAAGTTTTCTACGCCGCACACCTGTTTGTCCCTCGGACTCGATGACATCATCACCTTCTAGGTCATCATCAGCGCTACCCTGTTATAATATATATATATACAATTAAGTTCAACAACAGGAACATTTTAATAACTGGCTGTCATTAATTAATTTGGAATTTTGTGACTGTTAGATTAAACATGACAATCTTCATGAAGGGCTTGTGCAAACAAGGCATAAATAATGCTGTGTTGGGGCCTATAATAAAGTCATGTGGCCCTGGAACGAGGCTTGCTTTACTTATACCATCCTATTATTACGTTCAAAGCTCCTATACTGTATTTGCATTCAGTGCCTGTTTCAAGGTGCCTACATTTGTGCTAAGTGTGCCATACACAACGTAATGCAAATACATAATTTACGAATTAACACTAAAATTGTAAACTTGGTTGGAATTGCTTTTCAAGTGTTGGATATTTCAGTTCTGGCTACAGGACTTGAGAGGACATACCCCTAGAGGACAACTTTGTCCTTTCCATGCAGGACCTGTAAACTTTTCATATTCCTCCTCCTTCTGTTTCCTCTTTGCCTCCTCTCTAGGCACCAGGATCCGCTCTTTGTAACTGTTGGCCTGTGAACATAGCAAACATACTCAGATCAGTCGTGTAGCTAGGGGCATTTTAATGTGTATTCGCAGTACTGTAACGTATACCATGTTTTGTATAAAAATAGTTAGCTAGGAAATGGATGTGGATGTGTCTGCATATTTGCGTATAAGCAGCTACATGTCTGCAAATAAATTATTTTCTATAACAACACCCACAGGAAACTGTTCTTCGCAGACTTCGGCAAATCATGTTTGTTGATTTAAACAAATATGTGCTAATAACGGTTACCTACCGTGAGAGCGACCTTGGGTGTGAAAAGATATAAGAATTTACATGTCGCTCTGGAAGTAATATCAACACAGTAGTTAATCAGCGGTAATCTTACGAGAAAGTGAGTAAGTGTTAAGAAAACAAATTAACAACTTGTTTGTTTGATTGATTGATTAATGTATTTTTTCACGTCGGACCACTATTTAGTATGAAACTACAAACTATAGTGACTATAGACTTTTAAGATATTAACAAAAATCTATAAAATAATAATATATCGACCAATCTTCCATGTGGAATTTTGGGTAAATTTTGGGTAAAGTTCACCTGTATTATAAGCGATTACAAATGTTTTCGGATGACGCCAACTTAATTGGTGAAGAACAAGCTGATCATTATTTACTAGACTCAATTAACTAATCAGTAATAGGTCATCGGCAAGCTCTACTAAGAAAACAGAACAAATTGACCGAAATTCAGCAGGGCGCTCTCGTGGTAATACTTTTAATTGATTTCACACCTAGGGTCGGTGTATCCCTGTGAGGCCGACACTAGGTGTGAAATACACAAATAAACCCTAAGGCCATAAACCCTAGTGTTGCTCTCGTGGTAAGACACCCTAATATCTTATTTATCGGTCTTTCTATGATCACTGTGTGATCATTACTGAATTCAAGTGATTGTCTTATGTCACAGGAGGAATCTATCAACCATAGGTGATGAGTGATCATTACTGTATATGATCACTGCAAATGAACATTTTACATATGAACAGTGAAAACTACATTGTCCTATAACACCTAAACTTCTCTTAACTTACCGTACTTCTTTTTAAATAGGAATTCTAAAATATTTTATAGAGACATAATTTCTGATGCCTGTACACCATGCTACCAACCAACCACTCAGAATGTTATTTTTGCAGATTTGGGAGTTCTCAGCAGTGTCAGTACACATAATTTGAAAGACAGAAAATAATCAGAGGATGAGATCATTAAAAAAAACCTGTTGTAAAGTTATTCACACAGTTCTTTAATTTCAGAACAACAATTTGAGGTATGCACCCAATGATACTGATATGAGCTTCTCACCTTTTCAGTGTGCGCTTGTTGGAGCTTTTCTCGTATGCTGGCCTGCCTTGCTTCATCAGTAGAATTATTACTCTCTCCTACAATATACACGATACATTTCACATCAGATTTATCATCCATTTATCATAACACATAATATGCCTCATTAGGTATAATAAAAACTAAAATTTCATACAAATTCTTACATTACTTACCCGGTATCATAATTCATAAATCTATAACCATTGAAATCTCCTTGAGCGTATTCGTTTCAAACACTTTACCAAACCTAGGGTGATGAAATTAGCCAATGACCAACTCATGATGATACGAGTACCCTCATTGGCTAATTTCATCACGTGACCATCACCCTAGGGTAGATCGAGTGTTGAACCAAATTTTTCAACAGATGTTAAGAGACAGAATATTCTTGGATATTTTTCTTACAACTTTTGTGCGTTCATGATAGCTCTTAATTCAGTTGATGAATCGAATGAAAATTCATTAAAAATAATACTAAATTCTCAAATATTTTACCTGGTGACACATTGCTAGTTATTTGCTGAAAACGGAAGTATTTCCGCCACCTTGGAATGATCCACTGTATAACAAATGTGATGGCTGCTAGGATCATGAGTCCCTGGATCGCCCATCGAAAGACCAGACCAGGATCTGAAGGAATCAGCAAGCATCAAAGACCAACTTCAGCAGAATGTAACCACGATGATGGTAGAATAGTTTACTTAGCTCCACAACTCATTCACTTACTTGGCTCCATAACTCATTCACTCACTCACTTGGCTCCATAACTCACTCACTCACAACTCCTCTACTGCTGGATTAACCTGCAAAATCTCTACACAAAAATGACACAGCATAGAGAGGGTTAATATTGCACAGCCCCCTCAGGTATGACACAGCATAATATTATTGTTAAGTAGCTTCAACTCCAAACTTAAATCACACTGTGGTAACACAAATAGCCAAGATTTGGGGTTTCAATGAAAACACATTTTTTTATATAATAATAATTAGGGTTTCAATGAACACACATTTTTTATATAATAATAATTAGTCCATCTAAATACTTGTATATAGTGTGCACTGCATGTGGATCATGACTCAGAATATTTACTCATGCATGTTGCTTATATGACATCAATGTTTTTACCAAGAATGACAGGACAAATTGGAATAGATATTAAGTTCAATATTATTTTATTGGGTCAAGTTCAGCATTCAACATGAAACATTTAATGGAATTGAACCATCTAACCAGATGAGAGACTCTCGCTGTAGCGTGCACGTAGTGCTAATAGTGTAACTGGTCTCTCAAACTAGAGTGACCTAGTGAGACATGGATTCTTATCATCAGACCACTTTGATATTACACATCATGAAGGGTTGTCTCAACAGCTTAAGGTAATCTATAGTAAGTAGGTGGGTGGTTAAAATCTCCAGTTATGTACCGTAGATAACTTTGCTGCATCTACCACAAGGAAATGGCTACCTGGTTTCACTTGGCTTTAGATACCTTAAGTAACCTCAGCAAACATTGATATCAGGCTCCGGGACAGGTTCAAACTTGGGACATCCGTAAAATTAAGAATTTTTTTCCCACCGTTAACCCTCTCCATGCTGAAGGCAACCAGTGCCTGTGCCTAAGGCTAATCCAGCAGTGAGAGAGTTAATTAAAATTCTGTTTATGGATGAGAATGAGAAATTGTGTTTGCAGCTGAAACAGCCCAGGATCCAGGGGCAACAGACCACAGCCAGGTTTGCGAGATCGATCTAGAAGCTACTAAGCTGTGGAGCCATGGAAGATTCTCAATCCTGTCGATATCAAGTCCATATAACTATCAGAAAATATATTGAAAAATTCACACAAGGCTGACCGCTAATATTAGCCCATGAACAGCTTTGCTCATGCATGGCAAGCAATGTGAAAACATTGAATAAATGTATAACCATATTATTACGGGTGAAATTAAGGCAATATTATATTATATCAATTTAATACAGACGGTTGCTTAGTCTCCATAATAGCTTCTTCTAAGTGGTAAATACATATGCTGCGATAGATGTCTAGATTTCTGGACAAGCCAATTAAATAATACATCAAGTTGCATTTTAGCTATTTTACAACATTTAATTAACTGCAAGATTAATATAACAATTAATAACATTGTCGGTGTTGTAATCTCTACACCCGATAAATCAGAACAAACGTATGGATTGTGTTGTCATGCTATATCAAAATAAAATATAGCATTTTGGCCTGTAATGTTTCCAGTGGAAATTCCACTCGAGAACATGCCAGTGGTTGAGTGAGGAATTTCATCAGCTGTTCATGAACTGATGTGATGATAATATGAGCTACGTGTACCACTTACAAGACATTTAGGCGCATATAAACTGCCATCAACAGTTTCTAGTAAGACACTTAACTACAGGAGGTGAATACATAACGAGTGTAAGTCCTAGACTTAGCAATATGTGTGAAAAAGAACAGTTCTTACACAGTTCCATGTCGAATGTACAGATGTACTGTTGTTTACAATTTCGATAATGGACTTGTCCAACCACGTTCAATGACCACAGGTGCGTATTTATTTTGTTGCACTATGCGTCATTTACAACTGTAATTTATTGGAAGAATACTAGCCTATTTCATTACTTAACAATGTTAATATTTCTACTGCATTAGTTATGTCTTCCATTAGCATAAATAAGGTGTAAACGTCTTGTAATGCAGTCTCACCTACTGATGGCGAGTCTAAAGTCAGCCATTGCAAATTTATACCAATCATTACCAAGTATTTCGTCACGTGGTACTGTTATGTTCTATAAATGACGATGCAAGCTTTCTATCGTCCTCTTTTCCACCCAGTATTACGGGAGAAAAGTATACAACCTAAAACGTCAAAATGAATGGCGATCATTACAAAGATATAAATCATCATTATGCAGAGGAGTGCAGTCAGGACGACATTGGAGCATTCCTCTTCACGTCAGAGTCAGTAGGGGAGGGACACCCAGGTATAAATTTCGATTGTTTTGCCAATGGAAGCACATGGCTTTCGCTTGTCACTTGGATCTTTGCTTCCGTTTAGTTGTTATGCAGTATACAATGTTGTGAAACTTGATTTTCAACTTTTGATGTTGACTTATGAATTGACATGTTGTGATAATACAGTTAAATGCTTATAGATCGTCTGCTAATAGCCTAGAATTCATCACAAAATTCTTCTGGATTTCTGTGATGACTGAATCCAGATATTGGTCAGATGGTCAATGCTAATCCCTGAGTAACTGATTTAAAAAGTGAAAGATCCCAATGCTAGCTGGTCCATCTTTGCGCACATGTCGTATCTCTGCACTTGCAATAATTATCCGAGATTGACCCTGTTCTTGGATGATTTCATGTTCCACTGGCAAAGTTCGTCGCAAATGGGTGAAAGATTCCTGCAGTGACGTTAAACTCCAATATTCACTCGCTCACTGCGCTACGCATGCAACTAAAATCGTCGGTGATGGCGAAACCATAGACACATGCAACTGAATGGTCGCAGATTGAGAATCCCCGATTCACAAGCAAGATTCTACACGGTCACACCTGCAACTGTGTAGCTGTTGTGATTAAACTTGTCGTTAACTGCATGTGCGTGCAAGCCCACACGCAATTCAGAACAAAGTCTAAACTTGGTCATTGTGATTGGCTGCTTGGTATCGTCAGATCTGGATAATGGCTACAAATGAAACTGGGACATTTTTTTGTCGAGGACCAAACCGTCGGCGGGTACAAAATCTGCAGATTCGATTTTTGAACCTGGGCAGACTTGTATCATCCATTTACTGATTTAAGCAGATTTGGCCACACCTCCCAACTACTTGTGTTCATACAGCAGACTGAGGCTTAAACGACGATTCAGTTGCATGTGTAGCACAGGCATACCAAGCTAAAACATATCCCTGCTTCGCGCTCTGCATTGGAGTAAAGCAAGAATGGTTCAGTTTGGAATCTCTACTCTTTCTGAGCAGGGTATCCATGTGACATGATATCCCAAGTAAGCTAACACTTATACATATCTATACATGCATAAACTAGTATGCTGGTGGATTTAAATTAGGCCATTCAAATTTTCGTGGAGCTGACAGTTCACTCGAAGATTTATCCCAGCTGTGACCGACACATCTTGTATCATTAATGTTATTGCAGTTATTATTACTTGTCGGCTGGGTCACTTCCCATAATATATGGTGGTACATTGGGGCCTCTGTAGATCTTCCTATGTCATGCAGTTGTCAATTTTTGTTACTCCTATATAAAAAATAATAGAGTTTAAGGTGATAAAGTTTAGAAAGGAGCAACATTTTAATAGGCATGTACAGTAAACATTGTTTTGTCTTTTGTTGAACATCATTTTATTTTTTACTTTGGATGGTAGATACAGTAGACCTTGAATAAACCGGACACTCTCCTATAACGTACTGAATCTGAAGTCCCGGTTCCGGTCTAACACGTACAACGGACAAAAATAGTCGGTCCCAAATGAGTACCTTATATGTGAGGTCTACTGTAATTACTAATTTGCATGGTGTTTAGACAAGATGAACATTATACTTTTGTTTTTCAGACAAGATCTGTGACCAGGTATCTGACGCTATTTTGGACGCCCACCTAAAGCAAGATCCCCATGCCAAGGTTGCCTGCGAGACCATTGCCAAAACTGGCATGATCCTGGTGGCAGGGGAGATAACCTCCAAAGCTCACGTCGACTACCAGAAAGTTATCAGAGACACAATTAAACAGATTGGATATGATGATTCTTCAAAAGGTTTGTTGCCATGCCACTTTGTCCTTGCGACTTCTGGATCTATCATCGACACAGCTCTTATCTGGATTTTCAGTAACCTTGGTGGTGTTGCAGACTTTACTGCCCTTAGAAACGACATCAAATTTTACTCCTACAACACATCTTTCTGGCCACATGCTTGAAGGAGTGATGATTGACTGCGACCTGGATCGGTGACTGACCTGAAGCACGATATTCAGCCAAATTCAGTTATCTGTGTACTTTATTTTATTTCTATTTTTCTTCCTGTATACATCGTGCCTTTGACTCATTATTTTATGTTTTTGTACACACCTCCAGTTGTCTCCATAAAGATGTTGAACTAATCCATCGTTTGTATGTTCCAGGATTTGACTACAAGACCTGTAATGTATTGATCGCCTTGGAAGAGCAGAGTCCCGACATTGCACAGGGCGTGCATGTAGACAGGAACGATGAAGATATTGGTGCTGGAGACCAGGTTAGTATTGTACTAGTACGGCACCACTGCAGCCTACTGCAGCCACCTATTATCAATCCCGCGTCTTACAATAAAATGCTGTAGACAATTAAAGATTCCTGCAATGACTTAAATTGAACAATTTTACGTATTTAAATCGTTATTGTTGGTGTATTTGTATCAGGTTTTGTATTGTCTCATTTTGTAAAGAATTTCTGTTTTCTTTCAATAAACTTGCTATGAAAAACATTTCCAACAAGTTTGCTATAAAACGTTATCTTTTGAGATGTTGCTTGTGTGTATCTAGGAGTAAAGATTTGATTCTTTGATTTCTTCGGCTTGTGACTTTTTCTTTTTCTTTTTTTCACATCTTGTAAATTACATCTATGCACATATTTTGTTTCAGGGTTTGATGTTCGGATACGCCACCGACGAGTCTGAAGAGTGTATGCCACTCACTGTAGTTCTGTCCCATCAACTCAATGCACGTATTGCTCAGCTTCGCAGATCAGGAGAGATGCCATGGGCTCGTCCAGACACAAAAACACAGGTAAGACGGCTCACCTGTACCGTGGACTACTAATGTATACAGCATATCCTCAAATTGGGGACTGTATTCAGTATATCTACATGTTAGGTGTTGGCATTGTGCTGCATTGTACTTTTTTAGACATACAATCAGCAGTTAATATTAACAGGACTAGTGGGGTGAAAAATCTACTAGTCCTGTAAATAAATAATAAAAAAGAACATGGAACAAACATATAAAGTATGTAATGTATATAGACAGATCTAGTCTATTTTAATAAAAAAAAATTAAAGTAGGTGCTTTGAAAATTTAACTAGCCCTGCAGGACTACCAGATATAGGAATCTACTAGTCTGAACCAGAAACCACTAGCCATTGGCTATAGGACTAGCGTTAATATTGACCCCTGCTTAGTATCTACTATAAAAAAGTTGAACCCTCTCCCTGTTGGATTAGGGCATCTCCGGTTGCCTTCAGCATTTAGAGTTAATGTAGATAGATTGTTTTATTTTAAACTATTTATCCACATGTTGGGGAATGTATGATGGCTCTTCAGATAAACTTTAAAAACAATTGTCCATTCATACACATTGATATAGTATATTTTGTGATTAATTATTTTGTTAAATTGTTTTTACAGGTGACTATCTCGTACAAATACGTCAAAGGTGCTGCTGTTCCCCTCCGAATTCACACTGTGGTGATATCCGTCCAACACGATGAGACCGTCACGCTGGAGCGACTTCGCAAGGAGCTGAGGGAAAAGGTTGTTGACCGCGTCTTGCCTAACAAACTGGTGGACAGCAGGACAGTGTTTCACCTGCAGCCCTCAGGCAGATTTATCATAGGAGGTCCACAGGTGCGAATCTGATAACGATCTAGTTACAACTTGCTAGGTCTGCTTCCCAAGATTAGCATTAGATTTGAAGATTGCAAAAATCGGTGACGAAAAGGTCGTATAATACAGTACACATTTAGCTCAAGTGTTATGTTTTTTTTATTCTTTGTAGCAGCAGTAAAATAGTTCAATGTTTAATCGTCGCGAATGGGTGGAAGATTCCTGCAGCAACGTTAAACTTCATAACACTTGCTATCAGCAGTTTTGTGTATTATCTTTTTTAATTTAGCTGAGGATTATTTATATGGAAGCTTTCCTGGGTAATGGCACATGGTTGCAATATTTGGTGTTCTCGCATATTTCTTTATATTGTGTCATACAAATTCTTCTTTTTTTGGTTTGTTATGGCTACAAATCTGATTGCAAACAGTTATTTTTAGTAATTTATTGTGCTGTGTTTTCTACAGGGTGATGCTGGTTTAACTGGCCGCAAAATCATTGTCGACACGTACGGTGGATGGGGTGCACATGGAGGAGGTGCGTTCTCGGGTAAAGATTTCTCCAAGGTTGACAGATCTGCCGCATACGCCTGCCGATGGGTTGCCAAGTCTCTCGTCAAGGCGGGCCTCTGCAAGCGAGTTCTCGTTCAGGTACGACAAATTATATTCTGAAGCATCCGTCTTTGTGCTGATAATATCTATTGTATCCATACCATAATTTAACACTTTTAAAGTGGTGTTAAATATTCGTGTAGATGTCTAATCTACAAGTACAGTAGACCTCGCAAATAACGGCCTCGCATAAACCAGATACTCGCCTATAATGTACTGAATCTGAAGTCCTGATCCCGTCTACGGAATATGTGTATAACAGACTTTGCATATAACAGACAAAAATAGCTGGTCCAAATGAGTACGTTATTGTAATTAATTAATGGTGAAATGTTTCTGTTTCTGAGTTTTATAATGTGCAGTTCAGTCTTTTTTTATGTTTATTCAGCATTTTATTCAATTATTTCAGGTTTCCTACGCAATTGGCATTGCTGAACCGTTGTCCATCACAGTATTCAGTTACGGCACATCACACAAATCTGAAGCAGAACTGCTTGAAATTGTCAAGAACAACTTCGATCTCAGACCAGGCAAGATCGTCAAGTAAGTACCTGTAGCTAGCACAACAATTTCTGTAGCTTGGAATTCACCTAAACTTTGTTGACATTAATTTCCAGTTGTTGCTACTCATCTGTATTTTATATTGAGAACTTTCAAAATTTATTCAGATTTGGTTGGTGTTTTACAAAAGGTTCAGGGCATAAATTGTGGTTTACATATTATTCTGCTATTGTCAAAGCATGGCGTAGTGTTTTTAATCATGAAGTTTGACAATTGATATTCTAACATGGAAAACTGTTCTTTTGCAGGGAGCTCAATCTTTGCCAGCCAATCTACCAGAAGACCGCATGCTACGGACATTTTGGACGGCCAGAGTTTTCGTGGGAACAGCCCAAGAAACTAAAGTTTTAAAAATTGTTGCATTTGTAAATTTTATAGTAAATAGTTCACTAACATTGTTACGTTACAATTTTACATATTTGTAATTTATAATTTTCTGGGATTTATCGGGATTTTTCCCGGTAGGCCACAGTAGCCTGAAGGATACTTTGACGCTGTTCTTGCCCCTATGTTTTGGGAGGCCGATAGGGTCCCTAGGCATGGCAGTTACAGTCTCGGATTTCGCCTTCTCGTTATTGCAAATGTGCAGGTTCCCTACATTTTATATGCACAAAATGGAAGCACATTTGTCTTGTGTTTATGGAAGGAAACCAATGGAAAAGAGCACTCTTTATAAACACTCGGGCCTACAATCCCTGCTAATCGTCGTTCGCATAACTTTCTTGTTTGTGACTTGTGAGGGAGGTAATCCATAATAGTGACAAACAGATTTGTTTTCGTCTGGGTATTATCAACTATCTATACCCCGGTATTGTTTGTTATACAGAAATGCCTGACCAAGGAAAATTTGTGTATATTTTGAAATGGAACTACTCATGTGAACAGAGTCTCTGTCGTAATTTCTTTCACATTTATTCATCCCAGTTTCATTGCCATCATAATGTATTCCTTCACCCATTGCTTATATTAAACAGGGTGTCAATGCAACACTATATACAGGAGAATTTCGAGTGGTCACTTTAACCTTTTCGCTGCTGCGTGCAACCAGAGATTACCTGTTCTGCAGCCACTGCGATTATTTAGCAGCGAAACGGTTAATCTGTCCATGATTGGGTAAACAAACTAACTGTGGATGGTAAATACACATGAAACGTATTCATTGCATTATTGTAGTTTGATGTTGGATGTTTAACCATTGTGGGTCTTGTCCTGGATGTTCAGTGTGGGTCTTGTCCTGGATGTTCAGTGTATCCCCATTGTCTGTCCTCGGCTGGATGAGCGATGCATATTCATTGTAGACATTGTTACACTGTATCCCTCCTCACAATGAACTGCCTCTTGTTTATACCTACAATCATGTGTCTTGCAATATATATCATGTATTGATTTCTGAACATGGAGGGATACTGTCTTCTGTATTAAAAAATATGAAAACCAATGTTTGACCTTCTGTGGCCATCTGTAATCCTTTTTATCCTGGAATCTGTAATCCTTTTTATCCTGGAAATGGGCTTGTCCTTTATGGTGTTGGTTGCAGTTATTTTCACATTAGTCAAGACCATATACAGGTAGGGTTGTCAAGACCATATACAGATGGGGTTGTCAAGACCATATACAGATAGGTGTGTATGTTTGTAATGTATACTCCCCAGCGAGTTGAGAAGTAATTGAGCACACATCCATTGGGAGTAATTATGTAGCACCATGATCAATATCGATGTTTACACATTATTATTATGCAATAATGTCTAGGTTCTATGAACTGCTCCCTAGATGGAGGATAATATTGAGCGCCTGTGAGCAGCCTAGCTGGAACTCTAATACATGTACTAGATTACATTATTATCATTATATTGCAGTAGGTACTTGTAGAATTATCTTGGAACATTGTTATAAACCCCAACACAGAAAATATTTTCAGTTTGATCTTGCGGTATACGAATTTGAACTCTTAGCCAGCACACAGGCACTTTAAAGGCATAATATCAGTTGATATGCCTGTTTAATGGACAAACAAATTTCAATCTGAGACTCAAATGATCTATGAAAGAATTGCGAGAAAACATTGCGTGTGTGTATATTATGTTTAAGTCTTACCACTGAGTTATGTCCCCTTGCATTGATATAATGAAGCAAATAACAATACACCATAGGGGTTTGCAGTAGATATGTGTCTACCAAACAGCGTTGGAAAGGATTTTGGAAGTACAAACATGATTTTATTTATTACACTACTGTTGAAATACCAGCCATGTCATAACTGTTGGCTGATCTCTCAGTAATGAGATATCACTTTTCTATTTATAGCTAGAACTACTTTTAATCACGTGTCGTCATCACATAGATTGTGACGATTTTGGTCTGGTAATGACGACGTCACAAGTAACGATCTGTGACGTAAC
>JAVCKZ010079825.1:0-26339 GCA_034780755.1 Lepetodrilus elevatus
GCCGATAGCTAATACATTGCTAAGAGAGTGCTATGGTCCCTTAGCGGCTAAGAGAGCTTCGAGAAACGATACCCTGGGCCATAAGTGGGCCATAACGGCGGTTCATAAGCAATAGTAACAACAAAGGACAGCACATTGATCCGCTATGCAATAATGTAGGAATTGGTAAAATAAAGAATATGTCAGTGTTTTCCGCCGACGGTATCGGGTGGTATTCCAATAGCCTCCAGTATTGATCAAAACGGTAGCTCTGTTTCGCTTGACCGAATATCCTTGAGCTATAATCCCGTAAAGACATATCGAGTATAATCTCCGCATAACACGTACATAATGTCGATCTGCTATTAACTGAGGTTATACGACCACCTGGCGCTGTCATGGTAACTGAGGATCAACACACGGCTCTCTTCAATTAATCGGTGCACATATCCCGCGTTAACATTACGACCAATACTTGACCCACGATGACCAATGTCCTGTCAACTCCAACACCTACCGTTATGTGATTGTTTCTGTCTTTGTTATGTATGATAATATTATGACACATCCAAAGTGTTATAACATTAATGTATCCGAGACTCCTTACATAAATGCCTTGTTGTAGATTATATATAGACACAGAGAATGTAAAATCCCGTTGAGTTCATCTACCCAAAACACAAGACACTACATTATTCTCATCTCACCCCTGCGTGTATCAATGTACACAGGTCGAGTATATTAAACAAGTAACCTAAGGCTATATATACAGTATAGGTAAGCCCAGTTACATGTATAATGAATGTCGTGAAGACGAACATGTTCTAGGGCAGCGTGTTATGTACACACATATAGGTAACACAAACACTCACACAAATAACACAAACACTCATACAGATAACACAAATATTCAACTCACCTGGGACTATTAACAGTATAGGTCAGAGAACTTCAAAACACATGTTCACATCGGCGTCTTATAGGTGTAATAGGGCACTGCGTTTCATTGTTTCACAACGAGGCTTAATAGGTTAGTGTTCCCAATCTCAGACTCGGACGTTATGCTTATTGATCTGCAAGGCAGTGCATGCGCGTGTCAGTGTGTATGTGCTACCCAGCGTCTTCTTCCGGGTGGATACCTTCGTGTCATTCCTAAACTTTCAGTGACCTGCATAGGTCATAGGTTACAGTTCACCATTTCCCTTTCTATACAAACGACCCCCAAAACATCACGCATTAGTGAGACAGAACTATGTCGTATATATACCTGTGCCCTAGGGCCTAATTGTGTAACGGGGTTCAGGGATTTTCGTATCTTTACAATACTAGTAACCCGGATGCCAATTGAAAGGATAGTTTTTCTATAAAGGGCGTTTTCACATTTAGGGTGTAGGACTAGTTGAAAGGTTTCGGGCGACAGGTGTGTCAAGGACACATGGAAATTGTAATCCAGATATTCTGATCTAAGAAATCACAGTAGACCTAAATAGAAGCAATTAATAGACAATGTTATGCTCAAATGCAGAAAATAATGGCATTAATTATCATTGGACGTAGACTTTATATTATACATAAACCTAATGTATAGGACATACCTGTCCAATACTATAAACAACTAATTATTGTAAATATAATACCCACCAATAACTATGCAGGCAACCATTTAATGCGAATTTAATGCGAACTTAATGTAAAAATATACTGAAGGTAAAATTTGAAGGTACACTGAATAATTATGCCATCACTTTTTATTATTTAATTTCATTTTAAATAATAATATTTTGAGGATGATTTTAGTACGGAATATTCCTTTTAGCAATTTGCCAATGGCGTTCTTGAAAAAGAAGATGTTATCAATGCGTCAGTGATGTCAAGAATTGTTTTGTAATTAATGGTTAAATTATTGAACGGTTGACACAATGAAACACTAATAAACATTTTCCAACAAGATACAAAATAAAACATGCTTACTTTCACTTTATTCACTGCCCTTGCATGACTGCAACCACTTATATATCCTGGGATAATATATACTGAAGACTATATATATAACTGAATGTAGTCTATTATGCAATTGAGGAGCCCACCCGTTCAAGAGTTATTCACTGGAAGTAAATACAATATTTGTCAACCGATATGAAACGAATACATGGAACAGATTTACGCGCCCCCGTCTTTTTCCAAATTCGTTGTTAAAAATGTGCTTATAACTTTTGAAAGATTAACTTAGCTTATATAAGTTAATATCATTTGTGTTTAGACATCCCTGGCAATGAAAACAAAACAATTGATGGTAATTTTAGTAATATTTAAATACAATAAGTAAAGAACCTATGTAATTGTTATGGATTTGGCAAAAATAAAGCATAATCAGAGTTTGGTCATCGAAGGCAGATGAAAGGGCACAGGTATGACATTGATATAAGAAAGAATGTCTACACATTTCACATTTAATAACATTGTGTATGTATTATACAAGATAGCAGCTACGTATAGATACAGTCTGACCGTGGATGTAATCTGGTGATCACTGTTGCCCTTATCTTTAGCGAGGGAAGGCCGATAACTCTTGTTTACTTTCAGTTTACGGGACACGCCCCCCTTTCCATGAGAATCACTTCAGGAAGTTGACAGATTTATACATAAAGTTTATATCATCAGGATTTATTCTATTGCGTTGAAACTTGACCTGCCTAAGGATCGGATAGTTGCGGAACAGATTATTCACAACTGTTGTGTGCGATGTTATGTGGTGAAATTACAAAACATTAGAAGTCGCTCAAGTAGTGTTGTGGAAAGTGGTCATCTGACTGTTATGACCTGAGTGTAGACATCTACATGGCATCCCCGGGGCGTATCAAGCTGGAGGGTAGGGACGTCTACCCAGCCAGGGTGGAGGGCGTGCCAGATGTCTACCAGGCCCCCAAGTTTGTGCTGGTCAAGTCCAGGTACTATAGGCCTTGTAGAGCTGTAGGGCATTTACAACTGTCAGGAAGTATCTATTCTTAGATAGAAGTTATAGTTGGTCTAGGGGCACGTTGCTCAACACACGTAATACTAGTAAGCGTAAACTTCGTAATTGTGAAAGATAAACAGGACAATTAAATACTAGTAATCCACGAATGTAGAACTAGAATTATACGAAATGTTGTGACAAATACTAAATAACTAAATAACTAAATAACTAAATAATAATAATAATAATAATAATAATAATATTAATAATAATAATAATAAATAATATAAACAATAATAATAATAATAATAATAATAATAATAATAATAATAATAATAATAAATAATATAAACAATAATAATAATAATAATAATAATAATATACACAATAATAATAATAATAGATGCAATGATGATAAACATAATAATAATAATAATAATAATAATAATAATAATAATAATGCATATTTACAATGTGCCAACCTAGTGACATATGAGGTTCTATTTCTTCCCTTGTGCACTGTGACACAGATGGGTGGAGGACAGTGCGGTCTCTACGTGCGCTCTCTGTGAGGACAAGTTCAACCAGCTGAGGAGGAAACACCACTGCCGGATGTGCGGACGTGTTCTGTGCAACAAGTGCTGCAAGGAGCGAGTAAGTCCAACAGAACCTCTGGCACCAGAACCTCTGCTAACAGAACTACTGAAATACAGTTCTGTTGTACAACATAGACTTGAATACCTCACAGTAACTTCTATTCAAATTAATCATTGTCCCAAGCACTCATAAAATCACTAACCTATCTTTAAGAATATTTGAACCACCTAAATTTATAATATTTATCATTTGATATCATATTACTAATAGCTACCGTAGATATATCTGTATTTCTATAAGTCATTAGCATGGATTATTGCTAAGCATTCACTTTCTTTCCACAAAGGCACATTCAATATATTGGATTATTTTGAAGCACTCATAAAATGTCTGCATCTCTGCTGTCAGATTCCGCTGCCTCAGCTGGGCATTGAGGACGCTGAGCGAGTCTGTGACTGCTGTAGTCCTATAGCAGAACTCGTCACCAAGGCCAGGTCACAGATGCAGGTGAGTGCACACACAACTCAAGTAGTAGTACAAATAATAATAATGTGCATGTTTATATTGCATCAAATCCATGCTCGAAAGCTTTATTACCCCAGTCAATTGGATCAAAGTACACTGGTTTCACTTTTTGAACTTCCTGGAGAGTATACAACCCAAGCAACCAGTTAAGGCGCTAGAAGGTACCCATTCACAGCTGGGTGGATTGGACCATTATGGACCTAAACACTTTGCTCAAGAACACAAGGGCATGAGCTAGGCTTGAACCCAGGGTCTCAGTGTTATGAGGCAGACTCACTACCTCTAGACCGCCGTGCTCTGTAAAACCCTTTTCCAGTAGTAATAACATCATGTTTGTCTTCTTCTCCTAGGAATTCCAAATGGAGTCTGCGAAAGGTTTAGCAGAAAAATGTGGTGATCAGGATTCAATAAAACGGGTGAGCTATTATATATCCTATATATCTAATTTATATCCTAGTATGTTGTGTTTTCAGTCTCTACCCAGGTGGGCTGTGAGATATAGACATAGCCAATGACTATAAGTTTTCATTTTATATATTAGAAATAAGCACTTTTCCTTCAAGCAGTATGCTATCTTTATATGGTAAATCCTGGACAAATATTCTAAAAAAAAGCATATTATTAATGTATGTGATATTATTTGACAGGTTGTCGAATTGGGTGGAATTCAAACACTGATTGTGTTGGGGCAGATAGAAAACATTTACGTTCTTGTAAGTATACCCAGAATATATCATATATCAGAGTATGACAATATACCAGTAGTATTGTGTCACTGAAGCATTCTCTGAAGTAGCTTTAGACAACAAATATATCTTTTTCCTTACATTTCATAGTTTGAGGCATGTTTTCTTCAAATATTGTACATTAAACATATTAATTGATAGGAAATGTTTTGTCTTGGTAGCGCCATGTGATATCAGGTCTACACACTCTGGCCACACACCAACCTCTACACACAGAGCTCGCCAATGCAGGTGCCATCAAAGTGTTATGCAGGTGAGTCATTGGTACTCGTCAGGTCTAGCGCTGTCAGGTCTAGCACTGTCAGGTCTAGCGCTGTCAGGTCTAGCGCTGTCAGGTCTAGCGCTGTCAGGTCTAGTGATGTCAGGTCTAGCACTGTCAGGTCTATGTCAGGTCTAGCGCTGTCAGGTCTAGCGCTGTCAGGTCTAGCGCTGTCAGGTCTATGTCAGGTCTAGCGCTGTCAGGTCTAGCACTGTCAGGTTTAGCTGTACTGGTAACTGAGAGTAGCAATGAGTTCAAGGCTTACTGTAATACTATACTCACGGTGAACACACCATTAAAGATACAGAAGACCATAGCTATACATCATCATTGGGATCATCATCATCATCATCACAGTGGCAGATTTATTAAAAATGCAATCTATCTCATATTGTATGAGAGCTTCAATATTGAATGAAGCAGACTTAAAATCGTTTACTATACAATCTCTGACATTTCTGTTTGTAGGGAGATTATTCCACATAGATATATGAGTAGTTTGATTGTGTCTATTGACATCATATGCATGGCAATTATTATACTGCATTGATATGATTCAGAGTACTAATATAAGTAGGATACCATTAATAGCTTTTGGCTTAATTTGTAATGTTACTAATGTTACCAGTGAAGTCTATCCTGGTTTTAACTGGGTGACTAGCCACACTTTGTATCTGCAGCATGCTGTCACGGACCAGTGAACGCGAGGAACAGATCCTCTCGCACGGAATCAGCGCGCTCATGATCTTCTGTAAGTCCTCGGACCTCAAGACCAAAGGTGGGTGTCTTCTCTTGATATTGTGTAGTTGGGTGCGATATATATAATACCCCTCCTCATCGCAGCCAGTGGGGTTACCCCTTTGGCTCGGTCGGTAGAGCATTGGACTTTAGAAACCTGCAAATTGAGTTCGAATCCCAAGATTTGCAATGGTCCTCTATTAAAATTGCTATAACTATCAATAAAAAAATAAGAGTCTTCTCATGCCTTTCACTCATTCAATTGAAGTATATGCACTTGAATTTTCAATGTTTTTTTTTTTGTGCATAGACCAAGTATATATCACTGTCACCATTGGCCAGTAGGCCGGTATGAATACAACTATGTGCCTCTCTTTGCCTCCAGCTCTGGACGACGGCGCGCTGCACCCCGTACTGAGTCTGTGCACGTACGAGTCGCCTGCCGTATCCCTCCTGGCGCTACGCACGCTCAGCCTCATTGTGGAAGACCCCGCTACCCATAATGCAATAGTGGAGAACACGGAGAATGCTCTACCTCGGATTCTGGCCCTAACAGCCAAAGCTGACGAACAGGTAGGAGTGTGATGTGCTTTGTGTACGTTTGCCATCAAGTTCCACTGAAACATGCCTTACTGTGATAAATGTTGATGGTACATTACAGTCCAGTCATCTTGATAATAAAGTTCAGTTTTTGTAACCATGGCAACTGTTGGTATTTTTCAGACTCAGGAGGTAGCACTGAAGACTTTGGCCCACATTTCTAACGGGACGGACTGGCACCGACATCGCATTGTACAGGTCAGTCAACACCTTACATCTCAACCCAGAGTCAAATCTCTCCAACTCCCCACACCCCTACCCCCATTTGAAGTGGTGTACTCTGTGTTACAATGAGCACGTGTTACTGAGATGTTGTATTGTGATTGTCCAGGAAGACTTCTCGTCAGGGCGCAGTCTACACAAAGCTATCCGCAGCCACCCGCAGAACGAGCAGATCCTGTGTAATGCTGCGTGTCTCATCGCCAATCTGGCCACCAGCTCAGAGGACCAGGTTAGCTGAAGCATACATCTTGTTCTCTTCCTACATGGACTCTACTCCACAACTTTCTATTTCATTAATTCTCACAATAAAACTTGAATTATACAACTTGTAATACTATGTGTTCAACTCTTCAGTTGTTTTCTTGTTGTTCTGGTTCCAGAGCTGCCTGCGAGAGATGGTAACATGTGTCTGTGAGGTTCTGCAGACGTCCAAGTCCAACATGGATCTAACAACACACCTCAGTCGTGCAATCGCAAACTTTGCCAAGTTCAAACAGAATGCCGATAAACTAGTACGTTGAGTATGATCAGATATTATTCTAATTCAGAAAACCGTGACGCTTGGCACTGGATCTATCTGTATACTGACGTGTGTTGCAGGTCACCTACATTCCTGATATAGTTCAAGTCTGTGTCAAGTCTCCTTTGGAAAACATTCGGATGCATGGAGTGAGGACGATCCTGTCTCTACTAGCTTTCCTCCCCACTCAGACCACCGCTGAACTCATGAGGTCAGTCTACCTACCTGTCTGTCTACCTGTCTGTCTACCTGTCTGTCTACCTGTCTGTCTACCTGTCTGTCTACCTGTCTGTCTACATGTCTGTCTACTTGTCTGTCTACCTGTCTGTCTACCTGTCTGTCTACTTGTCTGTCTACCTACCTGTCTGTCTACCTGTCTGTCTACATGTCTGTCTGTCTACATGTCTGTCTACCTGTATGTCTACATGTCTACCTGTCTACCTACCTGTCTGTCTACCTGTCTGTCTACCTACATGTCTGTCTACCTGTCTGTCTACCTGTCTGTCTACCTGTCTGTCTACCTGTCTGTCTACATGTTTGTCTACATGTCTGTCAGTGAGCCTACCAATCTGTCAGTGATTTTGATTCAATATGTATTCACTACTGGACGCCTCAATCAACCTCCACCTCCACCAATCCTACCTTCTACCTCCAGTGTACAGAGATGTAGTATATGTGTAGCCAGGTGCAATATAAGATGCTCCTACTGGTCTCAGCCAGCGGGGTTACCCCTTTGGCTCAGTCGGTAGAGCATTGGACTCGCAATCCAGCAACTCGTGTTCGAATCCCAGGATCGGCAGTGGTCCTGTTTCATATGTACAGAGTATGTACTGTCCTGACTCCACATTGACTCCATGTCTGACTGAACATCTCTCGTTGTGTTCCAGAGATGGCGCGGTGGACCTGCTGGCGGGACTAGGTAAGATCCAGGGACTCGTGGACGCGGTTCAGACGTCACTGCTGGCCAAGACTGGTGCTCTGGCTAAGCCCCTGTGATGTCAGTCATAGTTCAGACAAGGCCTCCGCGATGTTCAGACAAGGCCTCGCGATGTTCAGACAAGGCCTCCGCGATGATCAGAGGACCTTTCTGGCCTGTATGTTGGTTCAGGCCTTTTTGAACTTTATCTTGGTTTGGACAAAGTCTCTCTGACAGAAACTAGTCTACACATTGTATGTTTGTATAAATGCCATACTATACTACAATGCCTTAAATTGGTACCTATGTCCATGTAGGTACAGCAAGTCAGTCCAATTATATCTATGCAATCTGTATGAGTCCAAATGTGGCTGTGTGAGAGTTATTTAAACAATCATTAATAAAATAAACATGTCTTTCAGCCTGTTCTACATTGTTGTGAGTTCCAGACATTACCCACACCCAAATAGTCAATATTTATACAAAGGCAGAACTTGTGAAGTCAAATGTTCAATTTGATAGATAAGATCAAGTTAATGGAGCTACTTCTCTTGTGAAAGTTGTACCAAGCAGCAGAACCATTATCATTGGCCCATGTAATCACTGCAGACAGATGCCAGGAGTTCGCCACTCACAGTACACGGACAGTTACCCACAGACATGTGTTTGCACTATATCCTTCTTACCAGAATACATGCTGGATTAGGCACATACACTGCTCTTTAGGGTATCTCTGGTTGCCTCCAGTATGGAGAGGGTTAATGTATGTCCAATGTACATGTCACAAGGCATTAACACTTACTTGTATTGAAGTCACAGCTCCATGATGTGTGTACTAGGAACGCCTGGGAGCTGTACATACTAGTAGTCACCACTCATCATTGTACTGCTCTTGTTTTACTGTAAGTTTGTCATACTGGCCACGGACTGGACATACTCCTGGCAGTGTATGGTGTGTGATGACATTATGTTCTATGTCATGCCACCATGCAGTGACCTCACACCATTTATCATTGATATTGGTGTGTCAGTTATCATACACAGTATATCAGTGGAATAACACAAGAGATTGGTGATATCACACATTGTACAAGTGTAATGTGAGCATGTCTTCAGGTGTGGATTAGGGGCATAAGTAGCCGTTATTATTACTGTATGATCTTCCACAGTATATCTGGTGATCACATAATATATATATTGGTTACGACACCAACTTAATTTATTTGTATGATTTGCTGTGGTATGTGCTGGTGATAATCACCGGAGACAATACCTGTATGGTCTCTGTCATCACAATGCAAGATCTATAACATCACACGATATATCACTGATTCAATGGCTGTCTAGTGCACTGAGACAATATACCTATATGGTCTCTGTCATCACAATGCAAGATCTATAACATCACACAATATATCACTGATTCATTGGCTGTCTAGCTGCTATTAACACAGTACATAATTAACCTGTGATACAGAGACTGGAGAGAGAACAGATAGATTGTCTAGATAACAGATACAAGTCAGCCCATAGATCATGTCATGTGTCTGGTAATGAATACTTTGAGCACATGTAGATTACAGTAAACCTTGAACACATGTATATTACAGTATACTACAGGAGAGTATACTTTGAACACATGTATATTACAGTACTACAGTAAAGTATACTTTGAACACATGTATATTACAGTACTACAGTAGAGTATACTTTGAACACATGTATATTACAACAAATCTATATTACAGTATACTTTGGAATATCAGTACGATTCTCAATCCATTCTTATGTTGACATACATTGCGGCCAATTTGCATGTCATGAATATAACATGTTTAGTCTCCTCCTAATAGTGCACCGAGACAAATACAAACTGGTGTGAAATAGCAGGTGCAGTTATATTTGCAATTTCTACAGCTGGTACTTACTTCCAGACTAAGCTATCTTCCATCTGCTACAACTGCCCTGTAGGGGGCGCACTTATACAACTACACATCATCTTATCATCTGCTGTACCAGGTTCATATCTAACAATTTCCAACAGAATCTCTGGCAGACTTGTCAAAATACAATTAATATATTGTTTTCGTAAATATGATTATTATTAATAATAAATACGACCTCTCTTACAAAAGTTTATTTTAAATTAACTAAATGTAGATTTGTTATCATTGCTGTCAAAACATTACCAAATGTACTGGCCAACAACAGCACATGCTTAATATTCTGATATCATAACACATATAGTGCATACAGTACGTAAATACCAACAGTAGGAGCTTCACTTCTGTACAGTGCATAACAGCTTCACTTCTGTACAGTGCATAGCGCTAGCTTCCTACGGCCATTCACTGGGCACATTGCGTGAGAACCCAGTGTCACAGGTATGTAGGCCTATGTCTTCAATCTGGAGTACACCAAAGGAATGGCCAGATTGGAGATCAAACCTACATTTCTCAGTACATCTATTACACAAGTTACAAGTCCAATAGTTCAGATTCCACTCACCTGCTCCACACACTGCACTCATTAAAACTTCACCCAAGTATAAACAAAACATTTGTAGCCTCTCCTCCCTAATTCTGGTCACCGTGGCAACAGACCTGCAGCCCATGATGGAAGTATGCTGTATCTGAAGTCATCTTCATGCTTTATGATTCCCTCGCTATAGCGCCTTCAGTAGTAGACATGCTGCAATTTGGCACCATCCATATATTTTACTGCATTGGGTATCAGATTCTGAGAGATGAAGGTCACTGTTGCTGGATGACTGGCGATGGGTCTTGTCGGGTCTAGGAGGGTCTAGGCGTGTTGTAACGCTGGCTACCAGCAGCCAGAGCTTGTAACTGTAGCTGGAGCTGACAGATGTGAAGTGTGAGAGATCATCAACTGTAGACTACATCTTTAGACAGATAGCTTTAACAACTGCCCTAGCCTTACTGCCAGACTTCACAGTACTGTCCTAACCTATTTACTCAAACTCCACAAGCCTGGAGTTTCTAAGGCTACACATGACCAGCAGTAAGCAATTGGCACCGAATAACATTTATGTCACTTTTTGTTTTCTATGTAAACTTATTGGTCAATGTATTTCACATCTAATCGTGGCATAAATACTACAAGGACTGATGCAAGTGTACACCTCCAGTGTCAGAAGCAGATGTCTGAAAGTTGAACTGGTCTTCTCCGTGCTATAGATAGGAAAAACACAGAACATGTATACATGATCAGATTTAACTGCGTCTGCATACACATAAACTGGAGAACACATCATCCCATTAATTGTACAGAATTCTGTCCATGTTCTGTATCAAGTTGAGTACCAGGGGACATATTCTCGAAACGTTCTTATGAGCTTCTTAGCCAAAGAATAGTTTGTAGCAATACTATAACTGTTCTTAAGCTAAGAAGTTCATAAGAACATTTCGCTAATAGGCCCCCATGAATACTAGTTAGTGCTAGTACCGTATACAATGCAACGCACTTCAGCTATTAGTATATGGACATATTTCCAATTAGTACAGATTATGTATGGTAATGAGATTACAGCTAGACTACTAGTATAGGAAAAAGCAGCTGTACATTTTGTGTATGAAGTCAAGGCTGAGATGTTTCTTAATTGTGGGCAACTGTTGCATGGTATTATTAATTAAGAGTTGATGGTGTTATTAATTAAGAGTTGAAGACTTTGTCAGTGTGCCAGCCAATGTTTACTGGTTTCTCTGCTGTAAACTGATAAGTTGTGTTATGAGTGAAAATAATATTTAATGTGGCCCTAAGCCAACAGACACAAAAAAAGTGAATTGAAAACTACATAAACAAACTACTTGGATGTCAATCTGAGCTGTGCAAGTATTGGCATCTCTTATCTATGTTCTGTATGCTCTTCTCCATGTTCTGTATGCTCTTATCTATGTCCTGTATGCTCTTCTCCATGTTCTGTATGCTCTTCTCCATGTTCTATATGCTTTTCTCAATGTTATGTATGCTCTTCTTCATGTTCTGGATGCTTTTCTCCATGTTTTGTATCCTCTTTTCATTGTTCTGTATGCTTGCTTCAATGTTCTGTATGATCTCTTAAATGTTCTGTATGCTCTTTGCAATGTTCTGTATGCTCGCTTTTCTGTAAGCTTCCCTCAATATTATGTATGCTCTCTTCAATGTTCTGTATGATCTCTTAAATGTTCTGTATGCTCTTTGCAATGTTCTGTATGTCCTCTTCAATGTTCTGTATGCTCTTAAATGTTCTGTATGCTATATTCAATGTTCTGTATGCTCTTTTCAATGTTCTGTATGATCCCTTAAATGTTGTGTACGCTCTTTGCAATGTTCTGTATGCTCTCTTTTCTGTAAGCTTCCCTCAATATTATGTATGCTCTCTTCAATGTTCTGTATGCTCTTCTCAATGTTCTGTATGCTTTTATCCATGTTCTGTATGCTCTTTTAAATGTTCTGCATGCTCTATTCAATGTTCTGTATGATCTCTTAAATGTTCTGTATGTTCTTTGCAATGTTCTGTATGCTCTCTTCAATGTTTTGTATTTTCTGTAAGCTTCCCTCAATATTCTGTATGCTCTCTTCAATGTTCTGCATGCTCTCTTCAATGTTCTGAATGCTCTTTTCAAGATTCACTCAATATTCTGCAAGCTCTCTTCAATGTTCTGTATACTATCTCCAATATTCTGTATGCTCTCTTCAATGTTCTGTATGCGCTAGCGCTAGTCAGTGTTGTAGGCTTCACTCAATGTTGTATATAATCTGCTCCAAATTCTTTAGGGACACAAATAGCCATCTATTCAAATGTTTGTTATTTATTATCTAATATCATTGGGCCCCACCCTTTTTATTTATATCACCTCCCGCAATATGGCTGACAATCTACTCCTATAATATCCTGGATAGGCCTACACTGTATGCCTATTGCCTTGTGTTGGCCTACACTGTATGCCTATGTCCTTGTGTTGGCCTACACTGTATGCTTATTGCCTTGTGTTGGCCTACACTGTATGGCTATTGCCTTGTGTTGGCCTACACCCCGCCTACTTCACCAGACTACATACCAATGTACGGTTACAATATACTGATGCACTCATAAAATATCACCACTGGTCTCTGCCCAATGGTACTTGTTGCCAGTCCGTGTGGCTAGCCACGAGGTAATGTACGTAGACACACATATACACTAATACCTAGCACACCATGAGCTCACTGCCAAGTACTGATTAGATGTACTTAGTTTTGTGTTGGGTCCTAGAGCAGCTTTTAAGATTATTTCACGCATTGAATATTACACTAAATCTGTGTGTACCTGATGGTACTGACGAACCAAAGATGGAAACTGCAGTGCAGACAGCACATCCTAGCATGACTGCAGTAGTCAAGTAGTTTGTATATACCGAGATCCCTGGAGTGGGTTCAAACTCAGGCATGTTGTCTCAGAAGTCATACAATCTACCACTGTGCTACCGTCCACTGTGTAGTGATGTTTCTCCCTGTAGCAGATTCTAATATTGTATGTCTTTGTGTCCATGTCAGCAATAAACACTACACACAAGAAGACAGCTGGAATTATGTTAATATCACAGATACTTTCATGGACTAGGCCCTGGTCTCCAGACTTGATGCTGTTGTCAGGGAAACCGTTGCCATGGAAACCGTTGCCATGGAGTGGTTCTCTGTACTCTTCTCCGTTGTACCAAATATGGCTCAGTGACTTAAAAATTACAAATTTGTTTTAATGGATATTATATTTATTATTCATAATTTATTCTTAGAACTTGCCTTTCAAAAGACTATTAAATTGTTGGCAAGTTTTAAACATTTGAGTAGTCCACTTGCTTTGGAAGCTGTTGTGAATATGATGAGAAGATATGGCTTCATATAATTCATTTGAAAAGTAAAATAGACATGAAAAATAGAAGTCATAAATATCATAAATTGATGTTTATATTCTGGGATTTCAATGTATGGATTTCAGCACAAAATAAAAAATATATACAGTACTCGCAAGATAAATTGTAAAAACAATCATTAACATAAATTGTAATGAATACTAGAAGAAAATTATCAATGTCCAGAGTATTATCGCAAAAGTTGAAAGATAAACCATGATTGAAAAATGGATCTATTTGACTAGAATTTCAAAATTTACACATAAAAGCAAAATAATCACAAGTGAGTAGCATAATTGCACTTATTCGCATCCAAAATGGTGAAGAGTTTCCCAAATACATTTGTTTCAAATAGTGTATGCTTCAAAATTGCATATTTGATACATATGAAGTTTTGGGGAAAATACATTAAAAGAATTCACATCAACTAAAACTCGCCATTTGAGGCCTCAGCCATCTTGGATGCGAGTAACTACAGAAGTAGTTAGCAGAATGCCAGTCTCCTCTGTGGCATACATGGATGAAATGTTGTGTAAAGTATAGCGCATCCTTTCACAAAGGTCTCTTATCTGCGAAGAGACAATAGTGCTCTCATTACAGTGTAATAGGGTATCAGCAAAAATAGCGTTATGGTCTCATTGGTAGTATTAGTTCAGGGAATTTGAGAATCAAGTCGAGTGCTACTTGCACATGCGCATTAGCACCAAACACGATTTAAAATAAAACAACCGAGAACGGCACAAGTGATGACGGCATTACTGACCAATCAGAAAGACTGTAGACAGTCATAAATGCATAGCGTGCTGTTTTCCCGATATCACAACTCTTGTCCAACCCAACTGAATCAGGGATTATGTTCGCGTAATGGGATCACAACTCGATTTATGTTCTTGGGTGTTTGATTTGAATGTATTGCACTCGACTTGACAATTGAGTAAATGGAGCCTTAGTGGGTAAGATAGCTTTGTGAAAGGATACCCTGACCAGATGATATGGCCGAGCAGACAAGGAAGTAAAACACCATGTAACCAGAGTCCAGGGTACCACAGATCACTTGGTCATATGATCACTTCCGTTCAGCCGATCACTTCCGTTCAGCCCAGTTTAATTGGTGTACGATAATCAAATCCAATGTTACGTATATACATTCATAATGATTTCAAATGATAAACATACACTTTCATAATTTCACATGTTCACCATGAACAATGATTACTAACGACAAACATGAAATATGTTATTTTCTAACAACAAGAAATAGTTGAGTATGACAAAATGTTTTTTCAGTGAGTTAACATGAACATGTTTGCGAAAAGACACATAGAATGCAATGATAAATAGTCTATCTATGCTTTAGCATATAACAATGACTGAATAGATGTAAGGACATTCATAATAATTCCTAATTCAATTACATACACAAAATATAATAAAATGATTAAAAATCGTAATATTTCTATTTGGACCTATGCATATTTGACCCGATCTGTTTTACATATAACAAATATAACAATAAATGGATTTCCAATATGGCTACCATGGCTGCAATACTGTACTTTGGCTATCAACAACAGTGTTATCATCGTGATAATAGGTCAATCGTATCAACTCTCTTAAGATGAAATTATCAACTGACAAAATACTATGGACATATGAACCAAACAAAGTTACCAGTGTTCATATAGAAATTATCCAATATATTCAAGTAATAAATATACAAAAGCTAAATGCACAGCTATCAAACAAATGAATAAAAATATACATTTTCATGTATAAAGGTGTATCCAGCAATAGACTCGCTGCTCAGAGTACAGGCCGAGTATTGGGTCTCTCATAACCACTGTACTATCTGATGATACCAGTACAGTGTACCCAGTAATCAGTGTACCCAGTAATCAGATGTACCCAGTAATCAGATGTACCCAGTAATCAGTGTACCCAGTAATCAGATGTACCCAGTACCCAGTAATCAGATGTACCCAGTAATCAGTGTACCCAGTAATCAGATGTACCCAGTAATCAGATGTACCCAGTAATCAGTGTATCCAGTAATCAGATGTACCCAGTAATCAGTGTACCCAGTAATCAGTGTACCCAGTAATCAGATGGTATCAGCAGAGCACAGCAGCACCTGTCCATCAGCAGATGGTGCTGTTTGATGTCTGCAGATAACACTGGTCAGCAGGTGGCTTGCAGCATATCTAATAAGAATATCTATGTTTCTATGGTTACATGTCTGAAGCCTGGTCTAGGGTTTTTCTTAATCAGCAAAATTAACTGAAGAATAAATTATTTCGCAAAACTATCTCTGGTAATAAGTGTTGAATTGATCAGTCAGTTATCTTTGTTTTACATTACCCAGTATTGTCAGATAGGAACAAAAAGCCATAGATAGAGATTCAAATACAGCTGCACTTTTTGTCAAACAGTTGTGCGACTTGGAATAGATAGTGTTATTTTATTTGTACTTTTGCAAACAACCATCACTCCCACAGTATACAATGTCTGGACAACAGCCAGGATAAAACACGAGCTCTCTGATTGTGAGTTAAATTCTCCACCACCTGAACCACACAGGCTAGAGAAACATAACCAAAAAATCATCAAGACTTGAAATGAATGAATACCCAAATAATTACTACTGGTAAATACATTTGTAGAAATAGCAAATAATATCGGCAGATTGGCTTCAGGCAACTATAGTATTTCTACAGATCATGCTGGCAAGAAGATGTGCATACTAATCAATATGTTCTGTACATCTATGTTTCTATAGGCATTTCTGTATAGTTCTGTGTTTCTATAGGCATTTCTGTATAGTTCTGTGTTTCTATAGGCATTTCTGTATAGTTCTGAGTTTCTATAGGTATTTCTGTATATAGTTTTTTCTATAGATATTTCTGTATATCTATATGAGTCTATGACAGTATTGCCAACGTCGAGTTGAGAGCAGTAGAACCCACCAATTGCCAGTTAGTGTTGAAGCTAAAACAGTGGATGATGCATTGTATACCTGCATCACACCACACACCCTGCATCACCTGCATCACACCACACCATACTTCACAGAGGTAGTAGATGTCACTTTCAAGTTTCAAATGAGCTGTTTCATTGCTTGGGAGCGGGGATACATCTAGGGCACAATACCTTCACTACGACTTGTTATGTAGCTCCATGGTACCCATTCAGCCAGGATATGTAGCACTACGTAGTGTTACCTTTAACTACAGGCCTGAACATTGTAGTGTTTTGTAGGAAAAATAAAAGCATGACGAGTTATTTTCATCCTACGGCAAATAAAAGCAAATTTAATGGATTATATCCATGATCAATCTGATCTACCCATTTAGCAAACCACAACTTTAAGAGAGAAACTAAGTAGTAGGTTATAGTATGAACAGCAGAGTCGTCTAAAGGCAGCCCAGGTCTGCGTTTCAAGAAAGGGGTGTATATTTACGCCAGACATAAATCAGGACGTAAAGCACAGAGTACATGTAAATCCGTGCTTTACGTCCGGCGTAAATATACGCCCCTTTCATGAAACGCAGGCCTGGCGACAAAATTGTAGATAAACGAAAAAACTATCTACATAACAAACATTGTGAGTGCGTTTTGCAACAAGGTGGACTAGAATTTTAACATCAAGTAATCATACATAAATTGCATTGATAAATGGATTTACATAAAATGGAAATGACAAATAAACAAAATGTATTGCATAGCAAGGAAATACTCAGTATCACTGTTGCTTGTAATACAATGTCGAGATAAATACATGTAGCTGAAAATAATTATTGTTCCGAGTACCGTGTTGGATTGTTCCGAGTACCGTCTTCAATATGAGGCAACACAGACTGATTCCTGAACAACAGCCATTCATTGTCGCACGGCAAGTACAGCAATACCTGTTCCATTCATTGCACATCATACAACAATAGTTCTTAATAACAAAAACATGCGAACAAATGATCTAAATAGGATTGTCTTGAGGCAGTAACATTCTTATAAAAATTACACATAAAAGTGTCAATTACATTTTGGTATACAAATTTGTTCTTATGACTAAAAGACTTTTGTATATGACATGAAATTCAGTAAAGTCAGATGGTAGTACACTAGTGATAGAGCTAGGTCAATAACAATACCAACAAGAAATATAGGTCAACAGGATAAATGTTGACCTAATTGCTATCTGAGATCTCACGTCCGCTATAATAAGGCACATACGGTTATTGGATGTGTAGCACAAATCATGTCAAATGGTAGTCATAATGACACTGACTAGATTTCTGTAAAGTATAAAATAATAAGGCACATACATAATTACAGTTGATAATAGTTTAGATGTGTAGAACAAATGACGGCCTTAATGACAATCATAAATAATTGTCATAATGACGACTAGATCAGTAAATATAGACTAAATACAATTGATTAGATCTTCAGCACAAATGATTGTCAAAATGACAATGACCAGCTCCGTAAACATAGACTAGATACAGCTGGTTAGAGGTGTAGCACAATGTATTTCAATATTAACTAAATGCCAATGACTAGATCAGTAAATATTGACAAGGCCAGTAACTGTCGACTAGACCCGTAAGTGTAGACTAGATATGACTAAGTTGAACACAATAGTGAACATGTTATGTGAAGTATGACAAGATACACACTGGGCAGATCCTTGGTCTCTGTACGACAGGGGTTGATGACGATGACAGCATGATGATGACATGATGATGATGACAACAGCTAACAAACAGCATCATAATACTTGTCTCTTCTTGGAATTCTCGAAACCCTTATGTACATCGACCTCGTCCTTGAAGGCCAGCAGTCCTAGCTGGGAGTGTGACGCCTCGTTGAGGGCCTTGGACCGGATGCAGCTCTTGTACTGCTCTGAGCTGAGGTTGGGGTCGCAGGCCTTCTCATGCCAGAGGTGGAAGACCCCGGGGTCGGTGGCCCGGATCACCATGTAGTCACTGCGCACATACTTCTGATACAGAAACACATCCTCCCCTCCCCAGCCCGTGATCTGCTCGTCAAATCCTTTGATCTTCAGGAAGTCCGACCGGAACTGGCAGGTCATGCCGTACCCAAAGTCCCGCCAGAATCCTGTGTCCTTGGAGATGATGAGCTGGTCCTTAAGGGACGGAATGGGGAGGTCCTGCAGGGCGTACACCACGTTGGGGTTGTACAGACTGAACACGATGGGGTAGTACACACGCTTGCCGCGCTCCGCGTTCAGCCGACACCTCTCTAGGTACTCGTTGTTGAACACAATGTCCACGTCACAGAGAAACAGCAGCGCATCGCCGCTCTTCCAGTTCAACGCTCCAATCTGCAGTCCACGACCGCGAGCAAACTTCTCCTTTAATGTCACCAGTTTCATGTGTTTGAATTTATATGTTTTCGCTACGATGGACATAATAGTTTTGACTTCCGCGAGTCCTTCCTTGCCGAAGTACACGACAGTCAGATAGACACGCTTGTCCTGCTTGATGCACATGGTGATGAAGCGGTCCATGAACAGTCGGAATGTTTCAACTCTGCCGGACAGAGGCAAGATCAGATTTATCCACTCTTGACTCGTGTTCATCGTCACATTACGGACGAGCATCGGCGGTCCAAATGGCCGCATCATGACCATCTTGACATATGCGTACGGATTGTCCGTGTCCTTGTTGCGGAAGTACAGCTCGTAGTGGGAGCCGGATGTCGGCTCTGTCCTGTACACGCCCTCCAGGAAGTCCTCAAACGTGTACGTCTTCTCAGAGTCCGATCTGTTCACGTTGAGCTGCTCCACGCCGAATGCTATCACCTCGTACAAGTCCTTCTTCTTGTAGCCAATCGGCTTCTCTATCACTCGCTTCCCCAGTCCTGGCTCATGCATGTACACTCTGTTCAACGTAAAACGATCAAATGCAACAATATCATACTCTGTTTTCAAAGCAACACCTTGATGGATTTCTGCTGTCATTAGTTTTTCGTGGAAATATTTCATGAGGTTTGTTTTGTTCTGCAGTATTAACGTCTTCCCCTCCAGGATCTCTCGGGACGTCATCTCGGTGGTGCTGGGAATTGTTGCCACTCTTAGACTCAGGTTCTTCACCTGATCATGGGCTACCGACAGCTCGTTCTCCAGGATCTCAATCTGGTCTCTCAGCACCGTCACCTCGCGGTTGTGTCGCGCCTCGCGGTCGCGCAGCATCTCCCTCACTGTGCGGCTATTGGTGGACTCTCCCGTGCTTGGCAAGCCCTGATTGGTTACCTGGAAGTGGCTGTCGAGTCCGAACTTGGCGACGAAGATCATGGTCATCACGGACAGACTGAAGAGGAGGAAGAGCATGCGAGGCATGGTGAGTCTGTCGACTGGCGCCCTCCGTCACCCACCGCCCGCATACCTCGTCATCATCTGCACGAGTGTCACATCATCTACAACAGACAACATCAGTTACACACTGGTGGAACATGACAACATCCTTATATTGTACACAGGTGTGACAAATGCACCATCCGCCGATGCTTGTGCAACAAGAGGACCACTGCCAATCCTGGTATTTGAACCAGAGTTGCTGGATTGCAAGTCCAACGCTTTACCGAATGAGCCAAAGGGGTAACCCTGTTGGCCGAGACCAGTAGGAGCATCTTATATCACACCTGGCTGATGTCCATGTCTTTAGATGTGATGAGGACAACTGTCACATCAACAATCCAAAGTTTCAACAAAAAATCTTTTCCCCTAGTTTAAATTACATTTACACTTGCAGGTTATTATCACCTACAAAAAACACTGCAAGTTGTCTTGACTACAGAACACATGGCAAGTTCTCCTGACTACAGAACGCATGGCAAGTTATCCTGACTACAGAACACATGGCAAGTTATCCTGACTACAGAACACATGGCAAGTTATCCTGACTACAGAATACATGGCAAGTTATCTTGACTAAAGCTCACCTGTCAAGTTATCTTGACTACAGAACACATGGCAAGTTATCCTGATTACAGAACACATGGCAAGTTGTCTTGACCACAACACATTGGACAAGTTATCCTGACTACAGAACACATGGCAAGTTATCCTGTCTACAGAACACATGGCAAGTTATCCTGACTAAAGCTCACCTGGCAAGTTATCCTGACTAAAGCTCACATGGCTGTACTAAGATAGTGTGCCCATCTACCTCTCATAAACAAGCCTAACAAATTAGCACTAATTATCCTCACCCCACAGCATGACCTGAACATCTGTGACCTCGGCAGGGGTTGGGGGTGATGGGGTGATGGGGTGAGGCGGCGAGGGGCGAGGGGTCATTATGGCGGGTTATCAGATGAAAGCTCTCTGTGTCCACACTGTCAGACAGGCTGCACCGACATACCGCAGGGGCGACCCCCCAGACTTACTCAGCAGATTAGCTGAGCTGTTTAATTGCCATTTAACACAGAATCCCATTGATTGGGATCCATACACAGTACTTGTTCTCTCTGTACATGTATATACTGACAGAATCTGGGTTAATTCTATCAACATGGAACATATCAACATACAATCCATTCTACCTTGTTGTAGCTTGTTAGATAATAAAAGTGAAGATTCTAGGTTTTTCTCTTGGAATCCAGTATGTTTTCTGTGGTTGAGAACTGTCAACCCATCCACCGCACCCCACTACCATGACTACGAAGCTGTCCACCAATCCACCACACTACAGAGCTATCCACCAATCCACCCCACTACAGAGCTGGGTATCCTTTCACAAAGTTCTACTACGACTCTAAGACAGTGCCACATGCTCTTAGTAAAAGACCATAGTGCTCTCTTTGCAGTGTATTAGCAATCAGCAAAGAGAGCGTTATGGTCTCTTAGTGGACAAGAGAGCTTCATAAGGATAGCTTGTTGTAGAAGACCTACCTGGCAGCGACGTCACGCAGGTCACTTCTCCAGCAGTCTCCGACAGTTCACACAGTGCATGCTACTCTCTACACAAGTATCTGCCCAACTGACAACCTTGTTAGACTGCCGCCCGACATGCAAGACTTTGATCTCACGTTGCTATTTGCCATCAACAGTGCCACGTGGCCCACACGACACACCAGCACCACACTGCACTTACACCACACTTACACCACACTACACTTACACTACACTTACACCACACACCACACTAGACACTTACACCACACTAGACACCACATTTTACACCACACTAGACACTGTAGTAGCACTTAAACCACTTAGATAAGTTGGTCAGTGACAAATACATCTACTGTGCACATCGCTAACACTGACATTAAGGAAATACTCTTGATATTTGTATTACACAGCACCGCATCACACAGATAGAGGATATTTCAGGTGTCAAGTCAAATAGCATATATCTCTCATCAAGTGACATGGGAAATGAGATATGTTCATGAGTGGCGCAGCCACTAGTGAAAATATTGGTTTTCCCATGTCATGAGCATGTTATGATATTTGGAGCACCGCACACTAGACGACCGAAACACGACGGAAATCGGTGATGAAAATCGCTAGTGTGCAGCCGCTATAAGTATATAATAAAATGTACAGCTAGACACGATACTGTACCACTACACCATATTGATACACTATCATACAGTATATCATCTACTAGTCTGCGCCAAACCTTGTTCTCACCCAAGTATTCCTATTCAAATTACACCCGGTACCCTAAATCAGATAAGCACGTCTACACTGCCACACAATACTGATGCACAATAATATACTTCTGCACCAAACCTCTACACCATATTTCTCCATTGTAAGACTACACATTGACATTAATAATCTCAAAATTGAGGGACTGTTAAAACCAAGTTAAAGTTGGATAAGCAATATACAATGGAGTAATAACTACATATTCTCTACAATCTATCAAAATCACGGACCATGACAACAAAGTTATAGCCATACAGTCATCAGTACACATTCGCTACAACCAAGCCAGAGATAACTGTAACTTCCGCTAATTCTACTTGTCACAAATTACAAGAGGAATACACTTTGTAACACTGTCCACACCTGAAAGTCAGATAACGGAAGTAAGGGGATTTTATTTGTTTGATATCCAGCATTATAATGCACATATTGTGGGAAATGTACACCAAGAGCAGGTTGTAAACTAAACAGTGAAATCTCAGCGTTTGAGTTCCCAGTACCACGCCCACCAGTATCCCAGGCAATCACTTCCTAGTATAAATTCCACTGACTATCAGTCGACTCACTTCCTTATCTCCTGGAACAACATTTACACCCAGTGCTCCCTGCTCGGGTCGCCCTTATCTGTGTAGGAGATACTGGCTGGTCTCTGTGGCATCAACAGTGGATCTAGCCACATCTTAAAGCTCCTAGCCACACTTTCAACTACTGGCAAAATCTTAACAGTCATAGCCACACTTTCAACTATACTAGCCACATTGTTAACACTCTTAGCCACACTTTCAACTATACTAGCCACATTGTTAACACTCTTAGCCACACTTTCAACTACTGGCAAAACTTTAACAGTCCTAGCCACACTGTCAACTATACTAGCCACATTTTAACAGTCATAGTCACACTATATAACTACATGTACTAGCAAAATGTTATCACTCTTAGCCACACTTTCAACTATTAGCAACATCCTAACACTCCTCGCCACATCTTAACAAGTTCTTAGCCACATTTTAACTTTCCTAGCCACATGATAAAACACACAGTCACACATTAACATATCTAGCCACAATTAACACTTCAAATCATATCGTAAATACATATCAACATCTTAATCACAGTTTAGTCACATCTGACCACCACAAGATAAACTTTCAACTCTCTTCCATATTTTAACCTGCCTACCTACTTTTTTCAACTATTAGCCATATGTTAACCAACCTAGCTACAATCCACGAACATCATCCTACAATTCCTAGCAACATCTTGGCACTCCTTGTCATATTTCAACACACCCAACTAAAATAAATTTAATGAGACAAGATTGTACGATTAAATATGTCTTAATTGCTACATTTGGAGAAATCTTATGTATAATATTTCAGCTTCTTATGAAATGTGAACTGACCAGGAAAATCCCTACGTCAATATCGCAGTGTTGTATCAGTGTCCCGGGTCCATGTTTATATGGAGGTGAACATCTTGCAAGTTCATCATTACTGGAAGCTTGTATGTCTAGGAACTGTATAAACAGTATTTGTCTATAGCATCTCCTCCACAAACAGCAGACACTGCTAGCTCTGCTAGCTCTACCAGCAAACATCTGAGGAAGCAGATCACAGTCTAACAAGACAGGGCTGTCTTCATTGAACTAACCATTTAACACAACATTACTCTAACCAATTCAAACAACATTTTAAACATGCTTTCTTTTATTCTTCTTATTCAACGCAACGTTTTTCACCTATTAAATTCAGGATTATTGTGTTTGTGTACATGTATTATCAATCAGGCATTTTTAACTTTTATGTAAACTAATAATGCACATAGAAGTCTGAAAATCACAGACATAATGTGATTAAAATAAGATTTTAAAATGTAAAATGTATTAAATATTATTTTGAAATATTTTTAATGTATTCTTGAAAGAAATGTAAAACTCATCTTCAAATAATAACAAGGAATTTAACAAATACTTTAGACACGTGTCTACCCTACCTTGATTTGTTGAACAACGAGTCGCGAGTGCATACCTTCCCAGCCTGCATCTCGCCAAGTACACCTCACATTTGAACATTTCCTCGCCACATTTGGTACAAGTATGTTGCTCTCACAGGATATCCTATCTTAAGCGTCCAACATAACAATGGACAATCGGATATGTCTGTACCGCCTGTAACCACGGCAACACTGCAGCCATATTGGTATTCACCGAGACTCAATGTCTAATATTGTTTTATATTTTTTTTTACTTGTCAAATTTGCAATGCATGCATCTGGACATTTTTAAAACCCTACTTTTTAGCAATATGTAGCAGACTTGCATTAGTCAGATCACCGGGGTCTGCCACAAATGTGTGTTAGCCACTCTGATCTCTGTAATTACTTACACGCGGGGGACCAGAGAGGGTAAGCAGTGTTTGCGGTAGGCCCCAATGCTCCCAGCTATGGAACTGTTCATTGTAAACTTTAATCCAAACAAGTATTCATGTCCATCTCAATCTCAAGTACATTAACCCTCTCCATGCTGAAGGCAACTGGAGATACCCTAAATATCATTGTCTGTGTCTAATACAGCAAGGAGAGGGTTAATCCACCCACCTCTCTCCTCGCATATGAAGTGAATCAGTGCTTCCTAACATAAATGTTATACGAGTGTCATGTGATGCCTGATGAGGACAAATAGGAAAGTCATTTCAACATGCATCCTGTAGATATTGGAAAGTGACTCATGGACTAATGTTACACTGCAGCAGGAAATATTCACCAGTCCTGGAGAATGAAGGTGAATGTTACCAGCATATGGACACTGTAAGCCACTCATCTAAGGTTTGTTGTAATACGCCAGCTCAGAGTTTCAAATACGCGCAGAATGTCTTGCACGTGACAAAGATGAAAGCACAATATAGTATAAATGCTATTAAAATGTTTATCACAACTACCAGAATACTTTAATGGTTTTAACAAACATGTAACACAAAACAGATGATAAACATGCTTTATTATCACTACAATGCGTCAGACAGTTGTTGTTCATGTGCTCTAACCTTCGACATGCGCACATGTATTCTGTGCACATTTGAAACTCGGAGATGGCTTATACCCTGGTATGTGATGAACACTACATGGAAGTGGGTGAAATACTTCCAAATACTCCCCGGCATTGGCCCATGCACTTGCACTCCAGATGTCATTCCGGAACACATGGTTGTCAGAACACATGGTTGTCAGTGCACGCATCCCTGGAGGAGTTTACCCCCCACCCCCCACCCCCCCCCCCACCCCCCCCCGACCAGTAAGTAAGACACGCTTACCAGAATGTCAAGATTACCACGGCGTTCAAACAATGTGTCTTTGATGTCAGACATGGACATGCATGGAATGGCTGACAGTCGGCTGGAGGTAGATGACTGTACTGTTACAGTGTAGCTAACGCTGACTTGTACTGGACACACCAAGAAGTCTCCCTGTAACACGGCGCCGACTCAAGTGGACATCCTCAGACAACTCAGATAGATTATACTACACAAGGCCAGCAGCTCATCCATGTCATGTACAACTTACTACACATGTACACACATCAGTACTACACAGACGTACACAGACCAGACTACGAAGCTGTCCACCAATCCACCCCACTACAGAGCTATCCACCAATCCACCCCACTACAGAGCTGGGTATCCTTTCACAAAGTTCTACTACGACTCTAAGA